>JAFMSR010000496.1:0-49988 GCA_022818135.1 Saxidomus purpurata
TGCTATAACACAGATGATATGTGTATTACACAAGCAATTCTTTTGTCATTTTGGCGATTTTATGGCTTTTAAAAAATCTCGGACCGATTTTTAGCACTTTGGTACGTGAATCGGTCCAGCAAGTTGAAAATCGGTCCAGACTGGCAAATTTTCGGTTTTCCTGATCCCTGGTGGTAACTATAGTTAACATTAGGGCCAATATGAGCAAGGTCATTTGGTCTTAGGCATGGACAGAAGCATTTGTTTGGCCAAGTACAAAAAAAAAGATGGTGACTGTATCTGTAATGATATTGTGGTCTTTTACATTTTCTGATTTATGACTTTGGGGTGAATAAATTGCTGGAGAGACAATCGTATCTTTCAAAGTTATTGAGCATTGTACTGCTGGAACATGATGTTATGGAATAGTTAACAAATCGCAGCTTTCAAGTGTTACTGTGATGAATTAGTATTTTAGGTGGTTCAGGAAAATATCTCTTTCATATAATAAAGTTGACAGTGAATCAAGCATTTGTCTGAAATGTACATTTAGTGGTCACTGTATGTAGCCATACTGTTAAAATTAGTAATACAAACCCAAAACTTGTATACTGTTTGTGTAATGTTGAGCTGGTATTTTCTGTCGGACCAGGCCTGTCATGCTGCCAAGGCTAGAAAAGGACTTGAGCCTGTTACAGAATGGAGTACATCTTTACTCTCTTTGAACTTAGCCTCGTACTACAATGTCTAATGATGAAAAATTCAGAAATTCAGATTTGTGGATATTTCAACATAAAAACAGCCAAAGAAATAGACAGTTTATCACATCTGAAGAAATTCTTACAAATTTGCATAATAATCATGGAATGCTCTTATTTTCTTGAATGTGTGCCATTTTGAGACATGACTTGGTGTTGTTGTTTTTGCACAAAGAAATCAGGATGCTCTTTACATTGTAACTATACTTAAGGACAAAAGTTATGTCCGGTTCAAAATTGTCATATTAAATTTTAAGTGTACTAATCTTTTAATCTTTATTGCAATTTATATTTTGACTATGTACATCAAAGGCATTCAAAGTGACGGCATAAACCATGAATTTCACATTTATCTAAATTTTATTTACATAAAGCTTATAATCACAAACATTTCAAGCGATTTTTGTAACCAAAGGATAGTCCTATCGAAAGACGTAAAAAATTATAAAAATACTCAACGTATGTTGTTATTATGAAGCCTTCAAGATAGCAAAATTTGCGCGTTTTATGTCGACTGGAGGTCAGTGAGCCTACAACACATGTTGCACGTGCGTTAAACGCCCACGAACATTCCATTCGACGTCACGAACATTGCAAATGTGTTTATTGATTCGAAAATGATGATGTTCTTATGCTTTTCCTATTATGAATAAAATATCCAATTTCAGTTTTTGTGTTACTTTAATTATACCGGACAGAACTTTTGTCCTTAAGTATATATCTTTCCCTTCTCAGAGCTGTGACACAGATTTTGGAGTAATTCTGTCAGAAATGGTCCTTACTGTGACCCTCTAGCAAGATTTGTTAGTACACCTAAAGTTGACCCTGTATTGTAGCAAATTGTAGCCAGGTGAGCAATAAATGGCCATCTGGTCCTTTTGTCTGAAATCATCAGATAGAATGCTCTGGCTCCTACCTTCAAACATGACTATGCAGTTTTTGACTGTCAGAGAAGGAAGGAAAATGCAAGGACTTACCCTTAATGCCATTCTAAATATATACCAATTCCAGAGTATAAAAACAGAGATTGTAGTATTTCTCCTGGGATCTAGTTTTTACTGCAAACCTTATTTGTGCAGACTCACAAAATTGGTAAATTTTCTGTTGTTCAATGTGTGAAAACTCAATTTCCATTGATCCACAGATTGTAATGTAATAATCAAGTGGAAAATCGTCAACAAGAAAGCGAATTGCAGCTAACCAATCTTTGCTTTTATTGAATAGAATTCTAATTTAAAGTGAGAGTTTGTTTGTTAATTGTAACAAGTGTTTTTTCAGAGAGTAGTTTGTTTGATGAATGAAAATAAGAGTTCCAAGATTGGAGTTCTTGCTGGTACATTTAAGTGACAGGTCACACCCTATTTCTAAAATGTTTCAGGAAGTTTATTGTCTGTGAACAGATTAAGTTGAAACTAAAATCCAAAATTTTTGAGAAATAAAATCGATATTTGCAAAAGAAGTGTGAAATTATTTCCAGTATGTACAGTTTCTTCACAGAAATGTGATTTTAAACCTTCAATGCTGCCCCCATTTGTTGAGGTAAGGTAAGAAATAGCCCTGATCTTAAGTCTAGGTCAAATTATGAGGTAAGTGAATTAGGGCTATAAAGGTGAAGAGAAGACTGGATTTACAAATCACAGAGATTTCTGACTTGTTTATGCAGTTCTGTTGACACAAAAAGGTTTTATAGGATTTCTAACCTAATCTGAAAGTAGAATTATTCATTAGATAAAACCAGTTTGGGCTTGAGGTGGTCAGTTTTCATAGTTAAGTTCTATTCAGGAAATGACATTTACTGACTTTATAATTATAGTTTTACTCAGGTAAAAATCAAAGGGTCTTCAGCTTTCAAAGTATTCCTATTATTTGAAACCACAGCAAACTCTTGTTCATATTGTTTATTGGAATGTTTAGCTCATTCCAGTGTCATCATTCAGTATAAGATGTCAGTCAATTCCATGTGCATTTAGAGTGTCTCTGTCAGGCAGGATTCTCGTCCTGTGATTGAGCACCTACTTCAGAATTTATAATCTTCCTAGCGGATTTTTTTGTAAAATTAAGAGCTTTAGGATAAAAGACCCAACAGAGTTAAGATCTTAAATCCACTCAAGTGCATTTTGAAAGCCACTTGTTAATGAAAAATTCAGTGCGAAATATCATCCCTTAAGCAAAGTGAAAGTTTGGAGACAATTCTGAGATATGGAGTTTGTAGGGACAGTGGCATTGGAAGTATTTTAGACTTGAAGATAATAGTCTGTGAGCCGTTTTTGATGAACTTTGATAATGAGATTGTGATATTTGTACAAGTCAGAGTTGGGCTGGTTATCAACGGGTCATTATACCAAGCTGGTCTGTTGATACAGTATACAGACGGGTCGTACTGATTATAGCCCCTTTAGAGGATGGTGGACCCAATAAGCAAAATTACAAACAAAAAACTACAGTATACAGAAACATCAACAGTAAAGGGCAACTGTTGCCTTTCAGATCCGTTGGATATCTTCTTACAAAAGAAACCAGAGGGATAAATACAGATTGTACTTATGATACATTTACCTCCCCTGATATCTCGTTCTGCTTTGCCTAAAGGTCAATGGACAAGACTGATGTGCAACAACAGTAACCACTGCTCACTTATATACTATGATTGTTGTGTAAGGCATTAAGATCACTTTGTCACAATTTGTTACCGACTTTGAAATATTAACTGAAAAACTAGTATTACAGATCTTTTAAGGAACATTGTCAGAAAGCATAAGCTACAATTGAGAGAAAACAAGGGAAGACTTCAGGGGGAGGGGGTTAATTTGGGATACTTAAGCCTGACAAAAGTTATTAGAGGAGAAGAAAAGCATAACAAATACCTAAGGAGATAAAAAAAGTTCAAGAACAAAGTTATTTGACAAAATGATTGAATATTATCTAATTAGGTTTTCCACACAGGCAATTCATTTTGAGGAAATAAAAAAAAACAGCCAGTTTTTCAATTTGTCTCTTTGATTATCTCTGTTCAGCTACACAGAGGGAATCTTTTAAAAAATAGGCAAGCTTTTCACAATCAGATAGAATATAATAGATGAATATGTTGCCGAAGGTGTCCTTACTGAAGCTCATGCAGTTACAATAACAGATATACAAAACATATATAAAAAATATATCTTAAATGCTCAATACCTGTCAACCATATTTGTTTTAAGGATGCCATTTTATTTCATTAAATAAAAAAAAATGTTCCAAACAGTTTGTATGAAATTGTTAATTTCAGAAAAAATAAGTTCATATTTAACAAGCTGGGGGTGTAAAACAAGGTTTCTGGTGTGACAATTGATATATATATACATAATTTTCATGACATGTGCATATGGAACAAATGATACTGTACACAGACATACAGTTATATGAATGGCATGAAATATGATTTCAGTTTATAAAATGCATCGAATGTCACATGAGAACACAATGTCATGCAATAAAAGTATCGTACAAGATATAAATAGCAAAGTGTGTGGAAAACTACTCCAGCATAATTCCCAGCTGACTAAAGATTTTCTCCATGAGTTTGATAGAATTTGTGAGAGGATGTGAAACAAGAAATATCTTTAAAAAAAAAAGATAAATGGTGCTGAACAGAGTTTCCGCAAAAAAACAGTTACCCGAGATCCACACAGTGCAGCCAGTGATAGATTCTTTTCATTGCATACATATTCTAAATATAATCTGTAGTACCATATGAGTTTGCGCATTCTTTAATAAAAATGGTTTGTTCTTAAGTCATTTAGGGGGATGCTGAGATCCCGGAATTTTTTCAGCCAGAAAAATCTGCCTGACTATGTCACTTAGTGCAATTTTTGTCTTGTCCAGTGTGTTTCAGTCATTTTTACAGGTGGACATTTTAAGTATTTACATAAACATCGTTCATGTAAAAGTTGTCAATGGAGAAGGTTGAATATGCAGTATCTTAAGATCGAGAGTTACATCATTTATCAATGAAGCAATTGGTGATCAAGACAGTGGTTTTCAAACAAACACGAATGAAAAAGGCAATTTTTGAAGTCGTTCTCATAATCCACTAACAAATTTCAAAATGTTTGTAGAAATGTGTCCGGATCCAAAGATGCGAGTAATGTTATGTATTTATTTGTAATATTATTTCATAAGGACTGAATAACGAAAGAGTGGATCACATCAGTGTGTAATGAAGGTAAATGGTAACTGAATACGGCTGATCAACACATGCACCATCATGTGTGGTTTGAAATTGTAGAAGTCAGAATAGTTTTAATAGACCATGTTCACTATCCAAACCTGCATTGAGTATATTTCTGTGGCTCTTTCAACTATCAAGTAGAGACGATAATTGCTCGTTCTAAATTGAAAGAGGTCCTCTGAAATTGTTTTGAAAAAAACTTCAACTGTTCCTGTGTATCTTCAGTGGATGATATATCTTCAAAAGAACAAATTGAATACTCTCCTGAGGAGAAAACCTCTAATCAAAATGATTAATTTCATCCACTGCGCCTCCACTTGTAACATTTGTTGGTCAAAAAAGTAGGTCAAAACCCAGCCTATTCAGCTAAGGCCGAAAAATACATGCTAAAGTTTGAGGCCAAGTTTTAAATACAATGCGTCTTAGACTAGATCACTTATAGTATAAATTTCCAGTCTAGAAAATCCCTGACTAGATGATCAATTTGTCTGTTTGTGAAGGTCTAGCTTGAATTATATATCAAAGTGTATGATGTGTAAGTGGTCTGCAATTAATGTACAATATAAGAAGCTAGGAGGTTACTTCTAGAGAACAGAACTACCATATAATTGTTCCTATGACTACTGTATTATTACCAGTACTACTGGTAGTGTTCCAGAAAAAGGTAGGAGACTTTATGGTAAGATTCAGTAGATGGGAAAATGGCATGAGGCTAATTAGAAAGAGGTTTAATTCTGTAATGCATGGGAAAAGTTGAAAGATAAGTTTGATAAGTGAGTATAAGTGAAGAGGAAGGGATGTAAGACTGTCTCGTAAGTGAATATAAGTGAAGAGAAAGGGATGTAAGACTGTTTGGTAAGGAATGAAGGAAGAGAAGGGAGAGCGTCGTAGATATAAGTGAAGAGATAGGGATGTAAGACTGTTTGGTAAGTGAATATAAGTGAAGAGAGAGGGATGTAAGACTGTTTGGTAAGTGAATATAAGTGAAGAGATAGGGATGTAAGACTGTTTGGTAAGTGAATATAAGTGAAGAGATAGGGATGTTTAATATACCCGAAAATTGGGAACAAGCGGGGTCGCGATAATATGTGATCAAAGACAATAGTTACATAAAAAAACTTTAAACTTGATCAACAAATTGTTTTTATTTTACATTGCGGTTTTATATTTAAAGTTTTGACATTTTGGTACCGTTGTAATCGTCTCATCAAGCTCTTTATGATGGCCTAGTCTGTCTTCTTATGGAACTAATATAACTCTGTTAAAAGCTAATTCCGTAAACCCATAAGTCACTAGCCTTCATTGGGGTTTCAAACTTAAATGTCGATTTTCTCAAAACTTGAAAAAATGACTTGCGGGTTTCTGGAGAAAAGGCGACGAATGGTCAAAGAAAATGTTTGATGATGTGAATAAAATTTGAAATTTGAGTGTTGTTGTTTGTTTAATAGAATCCCCAAATAATGATTATTCCTTCTATCATGCCAAAATCCTCTCTCGACTTATGGAAGGTTTTAGCCTAAATTACTCATTTTAAAGCCAAAACTACACCCCCGACTTATGGCAGAGATCGACTTATGGTTGCTTATTTACGGTACATAGAATAATGGTTGTATGGTAAGACTGTAAATCAGGAAAGATTGAGTAATAATAATGATCATGTTACTACAATGTAGATGAGACAGAGGTGTGAGAATATAACAATTGGAAAATGGTGTAAGACTGTATTACAAGATACAACAGAAATGAGATAGTAGTACAAGTATGGACATGAAAGAGTCATCATGACTACATGACTGAACAGTTGTGTTAGACTAGAAAGGCAAATAGACTAAACAGAAAGATCATTGTTAAATGGAATGAAGTTCACATGGTTCGCACAGGCCTTGAAAAGTACTTGAATTTGGTGCTAAGTGCTTGAAAAGTACTTGAATTCTGTGCTGGGAAAAAGTCCTTGAAAAGTACTTGAATTTGAAAATGAAACTAGTGAATTTCTTTAAAAGTCATTGAATTTGTATATTCAGCGTAAAAAACGTCCAAAATAATTGCATTACGCCTTAAAATGCGAGAAAACAGTCTATTCGTATCAGTCCAACGAACTGCTCACGTGTGATGTATCACTACGACGGTTTCGGGAATTTAGACCGCTTGCTCCCGGGTGACTTCCCTTACCAAAGTTGGTCGCGGAATTTGTGAAAATGCTTTTCTCATCGACATTGCTCCGACGATAGTTAGTTATAAAGCATGGATAAAGGAATTTAAGGGAACAAACACAGTGTACTTGCGTTGTGTTAGATAAACTTATAGACATAGCGCATTATGGAAAATGCGTTGAAGAGTCATCAACGGAAAAAAGCATCATTGACATGATAAACAGAATCTGACATATCGTTCCATGAGTCAATACGTCGTTCCTCATGACAAAAATCCAGATTTGAATAACAGTGATTTGCGTATCAAGACAACATGATTGTTTTTGCTTGATATTAATTTGAATACCAAGAACTAATTCATTGTCTTCCAAATATGATTTAGCGACTTTGACTATGTATACCGACATGAAGTCGGATTTTTCACATCATTTTAGTCCTTGAAAATTAGAAAAAGTCCTTGAAAATCCTTGAAAAGTACTTGAATTTTGTCTCGGAACTTCTGTATGAACCTTGGTTCAGTGCATGATACATCAAGACAAGTAGTGCTGACAGAAGTGACAGATTGTGGCACTAAACAGGTCATGTCATGAATTAAAGCTTAGATCCTAAGAGAAGTGAGCAGGTGGGTTAATACAAGAAAGTTTCAATAATGAAGATGCAATTTGGAAACATATATATATTGCTAGAGGATCAGTTGTCTGTTGAGGAAAAACCTAGCAGCTAGTCTTCAAGACAAATTCCTCCCAACAAAATACATTGAATTGATAAATGAGGCATTTTTTTATTAAGCAGTGCTTCCATTTTCTGTCCGGTCTGGTGATTCTAAGGAAGGAAGATGCTGCTTTTCTGCTAGTCAGAGAGATAGAAGTTGTTCAAGTAAACAAAATTGTTCTGTAGTTTGTAGATGATTTTTAAGCTGACCTATACACAAAGTGGTCAAGGTGAGATACTATGATTCCCCTGTTAGTAATGTCACCAATTGCTTTAAAGCTTCTTGTCTCCAGTTAATGGTGAAAAATTTAAATTTCATCAAAATGATCAATTAAAACATAAAATGTATAAAGAGTCAAAGCTAAGAATCAACAACACAAGTGAAAATCAACACAGCTCTTTGAGAAAATCTATTGAAGATGTTTGTGGCAGCTTATTACGGTTATATTGGGATTTCAAAAGTGTGCAACACTTTTTAATTGCATAGCATATAATTTAAAAAATACAGAAATACTTTGCAGGAATTCATACTGGAACCTTTTTATTTGATGATTTGTTTTAATATAAGTTAATTTCAGACTGTTTGAATTTAAGAGCCTTATTTTCACCAAAATCTGAAAGCAAGCAGATTAGAATGATATCTTTTCAAAATTCAACTCCAAAAGTTTTGAACAGCTGACACCTGTGTGGACCTGTTGACTTAAAGTTAGTCAGCACGTCCACAGTTATAGTTCAGACTGATTACAAGAGTGAGCTCATGACTAAGAAACCCTCTCCTGATTTTGCAGTTTTTACAGGCTAGTTGTATTGCAAACACTGACTTTAATCAGTTTTTGTTTTCTTCTTTTTTTTTTCAGTATAACTCGGACTTTTGCATCAGGCAGAACAGAAAAGATGATTATGCAGTGTTTGAAAGATTTAGGGCTTCCAGGGGGAAAGGTAAGACTTCTGGGGATCTCAGATTTGTTTGGAAAGACAAGAGTTTAGGACAGTTTACAGCATACAGGAAGCAGTTTTAGCTTTACCTACCGTATTTCCCCGCTTATAAGACGAGGAAATAAAGTCCCGATTTTAGCCTCAAAGTGGGGTCCTCGTCTTATAAGCGAGGCCTCGAGAATCAACCAAAAATAAAAATCAATCCTTGCTACATTTGTGATGAAATCGGCAATATCGATGTCGTCCCGCGAGTTTTTGCTGTCCACGTACGCGCCCCGAACAATTCCTCACCCGCACCCCCCGTTGGCAAATTACGTTATTTTGTTATCTCACCTCCGATGTTGATCGCCAATGCGGCAATTTGCAATTATTTAAAGAATCTTAAGGTAAACTTTGCTTTGAAAATAGTGGTGCACCTACTTTTCCGCCATATTTGTTTTTTTCGGTATGATATAAGCGGCCTAAAATTGATATCTGAATCAAGCGTTTCCAGCGTTTATTGTAAAGAAACCCGATAATCAGTCTAGTCTGTGTATTGTTAATTCGGATATTGATTTTTGTTGACACTTTGAGGCGATAATTGCGTCCGGTAAATACGTGTCATCAGCTGATTAATCAATTTATGAAAACATCTGGCAGCTTGTGTATAATTAGTAAGAGTGCCCAGGATACCCCAAATTAGCGTCAATTACGTCTTTGTTAAAAGAAAAAAGGAGCGAGAGGCTTAGACAAAAGGCGGAATTTTTTTTTTAAAAACCCCTAATCCCTGCGGTTGTTTTGTCA
The DNA here is from genome assembly GCA_022818135.1 of Saxidomus purpurata. Lineage (NCBI taxonomy): Eukaryota > Metazoa > Mollusca > Bivalvia > Venerida > Veneridae > Saxidomus > Saxidomus purpurata. The sequence goes on from JAFMSR010000496.1 coordinate 9,525, forward strand.
GCTTTTAATTATAAATCGAAAGTTAACTTATTTTTTGCAAACATTTTGTGATAACTTCCAAGAAATTGTAACAATGGGAATGAAAAATAATATTTAATTGACTTTATTGCCATCTGGATTTTTTTGTCTCTAAACCCTACGACGTAATTGTCGCTACTTTGGGGATCCTCGGCACTCTTAATAATTATATACAAGCTGTCATATGTTTTCATAATTGATTAATCGCCAATGGCACATATTTACGCAATTATCTTCTCAAAAGTGTCACAAAAAATCAATATCCGAATTGACAATACACAGATTGGTTTATAATACTAAAAAAAAAAAAAATCGGCTATTAAAACATTAACTTATTAGCTTAAAAATCATACGAACTTGAAGAAAATAAAGTAACTGAGTTTCATTAAAAAAATTGCCTCGTCTTATAAATGAGTCTATTCAAAAACCACACAATTCCATGGCAAAGTAGGGGGGTCGTCTTATAAGCGGATCGCCTTAATACGGTATATGTGATGAGGTATTTATAGATCTGTTGTTCAGTGTAAGTTTATGAATTTATCATAAACAGATGGTAGACTAAGTTCTTGTAAAAGATTGTGCCCGAACTTCTGACCTCCAAACGAAGAAAGGCGTTGTTGTTTAATCTGTTGGCGGTGACTTTGGCCATTCGGTGTGCATCTGTCCGTTCAGATGAGCTTGTCTGGGCTGTACCTAGTTGTTGTTTTGTTTTTACATTTTCATACTCTTATTAAAAAATAAGCTGATCACTTTTAGTTAAAGGTTTAGTATTTATGTAATTTCAGAGTGAGGAAATAGAAATAACAGCATTCACATTTGAGAAGTTTTATGAACTGTATCACAAAATTTGTCCACGTACTGATATCGAAGATCTCTTCAAAGAATGGTATGTACAGTAGCTACTTTTTTACTTCTCCACTTTATTTACCTTGTCTCTCCTTAACATGATGAGGCGTAATCTAAAATTATGGCCCTTTATTCACTGAAAGTTTCCATTCAGTTGGTCAGGCTCTTTTGTATGGGCTTGGATCTCTGTGACCAGATCAAAGTGCATGAAGTTATTAAACTGGAGAAGTTACAATGAAGCACCTTAATAAATTTAAGTGTATACCAGTCATAACAACCTGCTTGACCTTATCAGAAATGGCAAACAGTAGAAACAGTGTGGGAGTACACGGACAAAACTGCTTTGATGGATTTACAGCCATTCAAACAAACAAGCTGCCAGAACAAAATAAAGAAAAAACAAAAACAATAGCAAAAAATGAGCAACATTGGCATTCCATTGATATAGGCAACTGGTGGGTGATAAGAGAAATTTTTTCTCTCTGAAGATCACCTCTGTCAGACAAAATAGCTGGTATATCAGATAAGTAGAGAGACTCAATAATCAATAGTCAGCTGGTTACTGCAATTTCTCAGATTTGAGTCTGGCAGGCAAAGATGTAGGAGAGAATCTACTATGGCCCCTCTGTGGCTAATTATGGCAATGTATAAATGATTGGATGGAGTCATTTCTCCTCTATCATGACAGTATGTCAGACAATATAGAAATGATGATCTGATGTTTTGATACATTGGGAGTTGTTTTTAAGAGTGTAGATTCTTGAAAGTGCAAGTTTTCTCATCTCCAGGGGATTTAGACCTACAAACTTCACAAGAGTGTTGTCTGTGATGTTAATAGAGAGAAGAGTTAAACATCAAGTCTTGATAAAATATGTTAACTCCAAATTAAACCCATTACTTGAGCAAAGCACAGAAATTCTGTTAAATTTATTTGCATATTTGATCTGCCCATTGAAAAAAGCACTTTATCGGCAGAGTAAGTATCATCTACAATTTTGAAATTATCTGGCCTAAAACCTTGCAAAGTATAGCCTCTTTTGCCTTATAGTATTTTGGGTTTTGAAGTAGTAAGTTACTGAGGAAGTAAGTTTATGACAGCAATTCTATTAGTTGTATTTTGTTAACCATTATTATACGCCCAGATGGACATATAATGGGAACACCTGCAATGGGTGGGCGGCGTCCACACAGTAATGTTGTCCGCTCTCTAAGTCAAACAGTTTTCATCTGATCTTCACCAAACATGCTGAACATGTTTGTGGGCACAATGTCTCGGCCAAGTTAGATAACCAGCCAAATTGCCCTAGGCACTTTCTGATTATGGCCTTTGAATTATCCAAAATTGGCCGAATTAGCCTTGTCCGCTCTCTAAGTCGAACTTGATGAAAATATAATTATGTGGGCCTAATCTAGGCCAATTTCGATAACCAGCAAAATCGCCAAAGGCACTTTTGGATACTGACACTTGAATTATCACAATATAATGAAATTAGCCTGGTTCGCTCTATAGTTCAAACAGGTGAATTAGCCGTGTCCTCTATAGTTCAAACAGGTTTTACAAAAGATACTGAGTTATGCCTCTCTGACAGGCATATTTTGTAACAGTTTGGCACTCTTGTTACAATATAAAAGAACAAAACCTAAATTACATTGTATGTTTCATTATCAGATAAGATGCTGAAAAAAGAACTAATTGTAAATTAAATAATATTAAATGTAGATCTAATTGGAAAAAAGATTTGTCAAACTAATAATTAGAAGTCTGTCCACAGCGTTACAGTAGTTTCTTATAGGACAAGAGGTGCTAATGTGACACCAGTCCTGTACCCCTTTTGTGTTGTCACTTGTACATAGAATTTTCACTTGTTTCAATGTGACAGCATTGATTCTTTGGCATGTGCTATTTGAGTCATTGAGAATGTAAAGTAATCAGTGAGTCAGTGACAGATATGTATTTATGACCAATGACATTCTTAAATGAAGAATAGTTTTCCCAGTATTAATACTAATGTGCATGACAAAGCTCCACCTCTGCATTCATGTTGCTGATATAAGATCATTATGGTTTACTCAGAACTGATATGAAATTGCAGTGCAAAGCTTGTATAGCTGCCAGCAGTTTTTAACCTAAATCAACATCATCATAGATTCCTAAAGATGCTTTTTACAGAAGTTAATTAGAATGATCAGAGTCACTAAGTTATTGACATTATGTCACATGTAATGGAATGTTATATCTGTAATTGTTGTTATAATTGGCTTGTATAATCATAGGAACTCTTACCTTGTGAAATATAAAAGTGGAAACCACATAGGTGTAATTATTAGATTTTCAGATTTACTTCAGGAACAGACCTAGTTAGATGTTGATATGATCAATAATTTATATTTCAGTTCCCTCTGCCAAAAGACACACCTTTTCCCTAAAATAAGCCACTTAGTACAACTTGAAAGTTTAATTTTAATTTCCTGAACTAAGAGGTGTATAAAACAAAGATGTTAACATTAAAGATCAAACATAGAAGCTAGCTGTTTTATGACCGTAATTTGAACAGAGGGAATTTTAAAAGAAGTGTTTTAAAAAGTGCAGTGTTTTAACAAGTTTTCAGAAAATGTAATCATTAAATTTGATAGATACTTTGTTAATGTCCGCTTTATAGGTTTCAATATGTCATGTCTAAACTGAATGCATCTCTCGAAATGGTAAAACAAGTTACAGCATAGTTACAACTAGATCTCTTTATACCCCTGAAACGAAGTTTGGGGGCATATATAGGAGTCACCTGGTGGTTGGTCAGTCGGTCGGTCGGGCAGGCGGGCGGGTGGTTGGTCGGTCAGGTGGTCTGTTGCATTTTCCTTGTCCGGAGCATAACTTGAAAACTACTGGTTGGAATCCGATACAACTTTATACAATGGTCAAGCACATTGAGAGGAAGTGCAGTGCACAAGAACCATAACTCCATCTTGACTCATTACAGAGTTATTGCCCTTTGTTACTTTTCCTTGTCCAGAGCATAACTTGAAAACTACTGGTTGGAATTCAATACAACTTCATACAATGGTCTAGCACAATGAGAGGAAGTGCAGTGTACAAGAACCATAACTATTTTGACTCATTACAGAGTTATTGCCCTTTGTTTCTTTTCCTTGTCCGGAGCATAACTTGAAAACTACTGGTTGGAATTCAATACAACTTCATACAATGGTCATGTACATTAAGAGAAAGTGCAGGGCACTGGAACTATAACTCTTTCTTGACTCATTACAGAGTTATTGCCCTTTGTTACTTTTCCTTGTCTGGAGGATAACTTGAAAACTACTGGTTGGAAGTCAATATAACTTCATACAATGGTCAAGTACATTGAGAGGAAGTGCATTGCACAGGAACCATAACTCTTTCTCGTCTCATTACAGAGCTATTGCCAAGAACAATATCAGTTTATAAGGCAGTCTTTCGGGGGTATTAATCACATTTAGTGACAAGTATAGTTCATTTTGGTCTGTCGTACATGAAGTGAGTGTCTGTGCAGCCAATGTGCTGCCTATGTGTACCTTAACTAGGTTATTGACATCCCTATCTTGGTGATTTTAACTGCTTCTGTAACACGTCTGCAAGAAAACCATCAAGTTTGAAAACAAATGGCTTCTCTCAGTGTCTTCAGTGATACAATTCTATTTCTATAGAAATGAACCAGTATCAGGAAATTTCATTATCTGTCTGTGTTAATATTCTTAGAAGATTTATTTTGACTTTTTTAGCTTTCCCGGAAGTTTTAGAAAATTTCTTATACTGATAAACTTTGTTCACTCGAACTCTGCAATAGTATATCATAATGTATACCTTTGATGAAAAAAGCAAATTAAACTTCAGATTATTTTAAAGTGTTGAATTTACATGTATAATATAAATGACAGAATCATATAAGCAACAAGTACAAAAATAATAACTGAAGTTGACATATATACACCTGCAAATGAATCACTGTCTTGAAACAGTTTCAAGGATTGCTTTAAACTTCGTGGACGTTTTCACTTTGTTTGTTTGTACTACATAACCGTTAATTGCCCCTTCAACGAGATGTTAATAATATGTGATGTTTCACAGCGTTGGTCTGACCGAGTGCAAATTGTTTCCTGGTACCTTCTATTGTTTGAGTCATAGGGTGCAGTTTATAATACAATAGTTCTGAAGGGACTGCGAGACAAGTTCTAGAGATCAGGGGAGTTAGGGTTTTCGAAAGATGAACAATATGATTAATATAGAGGTTTTGCTGGGACCGCTGACTGAGTTTAAGTGATCAGTTAATTCGAGTGAATGAAGTTTGAGCGAATGAAGTATAACTGTATACATTTCCATTCGCTGTAAAATTTTGTCACAGTTATTTTTCAGCGCAGCTGTATTAAGCTCATCTGCATGGATAACTCGAGACCTTTGATAGCAGGAGCATTTTACTTGAGCTCTTGCTACTTATCCAAGTTTTACTGTTTAAGCTCAATATGTCAGAGGACTCGGTCAGGACAGTCTAACTGGAAATCTTAGTTTTATTGTGTTAACCAGTTAGTAAGAAGTGAAAATGTAATGACATTAGGTGTGATAGCTGCACTAAGGAAATGTTATTATGACCTCTGCAGCAAATTATAGTCATGAGATGTTTAACCTTTTATATTACTTTTATACACTGAATACCCTGGTGATTGTCTTTCGAACATTCTGCCCAAAATATTTTCAGTTCAATCTAAAGCAATTTTCATTCTAGATTTATGGTTTTTGGAATAGAAAAGGCATAAAATTGTGGTTGAAAAAGCACAGGGAGGTAGAAGACTGATGTAGACTGTGAGAATGTCTAGGTAACTGGATGTAGTTTCTGAAAAAGTCATGTTTGATATGTATTTGTTTGTTTTGTCAAAATTTTAATCTGTATTCATGTTTTCAGGAGTAGCAACAGACCCTATTTGACGGATGAAACTATGATTAAATTCTTAAATGAGGTAAGAATCAAACACAACAGGTTTAAAGCTGTCAATCAAATGTGCATGGCACAATGAGGAAAGTATTGTTTGAAGACAACTTTATTGATCTGTAAATGTACTTAAAGATCCAACAACAAATTAAGTGATTAAATTTTAATTCATACTGCAAAACCATTCTGGTCTGTGGAAGTTAATCAATAATATTTTAAATGAAATAATGAAATGAAGCAGTGACATTGGTCCAGATATCTAAGCAAAGTAAAACCGTCTGAACTGAACAAATAAATTGTTGTTTGATTTGTAAATCACTTCCTGGGGAAAAAGGGACCATAATTCGAAGACAAATAAGAGTATTATATTTTAGTGTGAAAACTAGCTTTGGATTTATTTGCTATCCCCTAGAGTTTCTGAAAGTGAACTAAATGGCAGACTACACATGAACCAGGGGCTATGGTGAGCTAATGGTTAACACAATGTTGTCTGGTATCTTTTCATCAGTCATCTGGTTTTGCTCTTTTTTCGAAGTTGATCCTGTGGACAGTGGGTTGATGTATTTTTAGCTCACCTGGCACAAAGTACCAGAGTGAGCTATCAGGATCGCTTTCCGTCCGGGGTCTGTCGAACGTCCGTCCGTCAGTCCGCACGCATGATGGGTACCTTGGGCGGTAGGAGGTGTGGCCTAAGACAATAGAAATCTTTTGTCTTCATTCCGTCTTTTGTCCCTAAGTGGTCATTCTTTTGTTACTTAAGTGGTCACTCTATTGTTCGAGAACAATGGAAATACCACCTAATAACACTTCGTATGGGTGTCTGTCCATCCGTCCGTCCACCATTTCCTTCAAACGACATCTCCTCTGAAACCACTGGGCCAATGTTGATGAAACTTTGCAGGGATGTTCCTTGCATGAAGCCCTATCAAAGTTGGTCAAAGAATTCCATTCCATGCAGAACTCTGGTTGCTATGGCAACAAATAGGAAAAACTTTAAAAAATCTTCTCTGAAACCACAAGTCCTAGAGCTTAGATATTTGGCATGTAGCATTGTCTAGTGGACCTCTACCAAGATTGTTCAAATTTTGACCCCCAGGTCAAAATTGACCCTGTGCGGGTGGTCACTTAGTTTTGCATAGGCTTATATAGGAAAAACTTTAAAAATCTTCTCTGAAACCACAAGGCCTAGAGCTTAGATATTTGGCATGTGACATTGTCTAGTGAACCTTTACAAAGATTGTTCAAATAATGAGCCCTGGGTCAAAATTGATCTTGCGCGGGGGGTCACTTGGTTTTACATAGGCTTATATAGGAAAATTTTTGAAATCTTCTTCTCTGAAACCACAAGGCCTAGAGCTGAGATACTTAGCATGAAGGATTGTGTAGTGGACCATTACCTAGATTGTTCAAATTATGGCCCCCGGGTCAAAATTGACCCCACCCGGGGGGGGTCACTTGGTCTTACATAGGCTTATATAGGAAAAACTTTAAAAAATCTTCTTCTCTGAAACCATAAGGCCTAGAGCTTAGATATTTAGCATGTGGCCTTGTATAGAGGACCTCTACCAAGACTGTTCAAATTATGAGCCCTGGGTCAAAATTGACCCCGCCCCGGGGAGGGGGGGGGGGGGTCACTTGGTTTTACATAGGCTCATAGAGGAAAAACTTTAAAAATCTTCTTCTCTGAAACCACAAGGCCTAGAGCTTAGATATTTAGCATGTAGGATTGTCTAGTGGACCTTTACCAAGATTGTTCAAATTATGACCCCCTGGTTAAAATTAACCCTTCCAGGGATGGGGGTTAAGCACTTGATTTCACATACAGGCTTATATAGGAAAAAACAAGGTGACAGGCAGATAATAGATATTTGAAATGTTACTTAGCATTGTGTAGTGGACCTCTACGAATTATGTTAGAATCATGACCCCTTTTATTATAGCAAATGGTAGTCAGGTGAGCGATATAGGGCCATCATGACCCTCTTGTTTTAACAAAATAAAGGATTCTGTTTAGTCACAAGCACTAGACAATGGTCAGGCCTAGCCTCCTCAAAGTTTGTTGAGTGGTTTCTCATGACCAGTACATAGCCTCTTTTGACATACCTGTAATCAGGTCTTGAATTGTTAATAGAAAATGAAAATCGATTTAGAAATATTGCCAGTTAATAGTTATGCTATCTTATTTTCATTATCCATTGAAACTTAGGTCTGTCAAATAAAAAGATAATGTTAAAACACAATTATGTACAAGTGAGTAAGTGATCTTGGCTGTGGTTACAGGGCAGTACTCCCACTCAAGAGAAACATATTTGTCATAATAGCTGGTTAGGCATAAGATATTTAACTGAACTAAATCAATGCATGTAATTAGAACACAGCCAATGAAATGATGTTTCCATTAGAAATTAACTTTAAACAAGTATTCTCTCTGTTGTAATGTGTATAAAAGAAGAAGTCCAAACTCCTGGGAAAGGTATAAATTTTGTATTAATGTTTTTTTTGACATCTTACTATGAATAAAATAATACTGGGTACGTATGTTAAAGTATAAAACAAAAATAAAGATGCTTTACTTCAGCAGAACTGTGTTGGAAATTAATGGAAATTAATACATTTTTGGGATGGTTGAAAGGTACTTAGGACTTACTCTTACATGTAAAGTGTTACATGCTGAGGTTATAGAAGCCCTTACCCAATGGACTTGCACATTAGGGCCATTAAGTGTTCAAAGGGGTGCTTGTTAGAAATTTATTGAATGAGATATGCAGACTGATCATGATCTGCACTGATCGTAAAGGCAGAGTCACTTGTCATAAGCGGGGTTAGAAATGACAGCCTTAATTTCCTAGATTCTGATCTGTCTCGGCGCATAACGTAAAAAATCAGTATTGTTGTCAAAGATATGTCAAAAGGGCTTCTTATTCATTCTAATAATTCTGGCATTTTCTGTACACCATGATGGAATTATCAGAAACTTTATTTGACAATATCAAAAGTTAATTGTATAGGGAAAAGTACTTTTGTTTGAGATACTGTCTGTCTCCGACTTCTGTGGTATTTTATGATAATTCAATAGCGAGATGTAAGGAATTATGTGCATTTTGACATTAATTGTGCAGTACTTAGACATAATTGTTGCACATACTAAAGACTGTATGAATGCATATTGTCTTAATTAAAACAACAACAAAAAATATATAAGAGGCAAAGAAACTTTCCTTAAGATCATACAGTGTTATACAGTGTTAACTTTTATTAGTACTATTACCTTTGATATTTATGCAATTTATATTTGATATTTACAGAAACAAAGGGATCCAAGATTGAACGAAATCCTGTTTCCAGAGTACAACAGGAAGAGTGTCACAAAAATAATACATATATATGAGTTAGATTCAGAATACAAAAACAAAAGTAAGTATAAGGGGAGTGGTGGTGTAGTGGGTAAGGTTTCTGTCACTTATTCCGGAGGTTGCAGGTTCGAGTCCCACTTGGGTCAGGACCGTACCTCCTCATATGACACCAGTACTGGTTTTTCAAGGAAGTGGAAATGAGAGTGACTGGATAAGCTTCAACCTTTCTTCACAATTAAGCTTAGGTTAATTTGTATGAACTAAAGTATATATACTGCCCCCAGTACTAATTTTTTCTTTCTGCAGTTGGCTTATAGATGTGGCAGTATGCGAACTACATTTACAGTAATCACTTGAACTTGTCTACTTGTAATGACAGTTTGTGCTAATATGAATCTGTCATCAAAATTGTAGAATTACTGTTTCACTCTATTACTGCAGACAGGTAAATGTTAATGCCCTCAAAATAAAATAATGATTGTCAAGTTAATGTAATTATCCCCCCCCCCTCCACCACCACCACTGTCAAAGATGGAGGGGTATATTGGTTTTCACGTCTGTTAGTAGACAAAATCTTGTGATCAATAACTAAAGAATGCTTTACCTAGGTTCTTACAAACTGGGTAGGTTGGTTAGTCATTACAAGTAGGTACTCCATGATTTTAACAAGGTCAAGTGACCTGCAGTCTGAAATGATTGCATGGGGCTACAGTTTTACAAACATGGCCTGTGCACATATTTGAGAACTTCTGGCATTTGATACTTTAAATATAACAGTTGTGGAAACTCTAAGACTTGTTTGTTGTTTGTCAGGTATTCATTTTTAAAAATCACTGTATCATATTGAAATGTATATTATTTTTGTATTCTAGACTGGTTAAGTTTAGATGGATTTTGCCGGTATTTGATGTCGGATGATAATGCTCCGGTCTTTCTGGATAGATTGGATATATATCAGGACATGGATCAACCTCTCTCACATTATTACATCAACTCATCACACAATACATATCTCACAGGCCGTCAGTTTGGTGGGCGGTCATCTGTGGAAATGTACAGACAGGTTCTTCTAGCAGGTTGCCGGTATGTTGTAGTCTGTTTATTAATCAAATTGAGAAACACCAAGCTGTAAAGTTTAACAGTAAAACCCTTGTCAAGGAATAAAATATTGAAATTTCCAAGTGCTGCTCTATCTGATTTCTTACACAGGGTAGGGCTGTCGTTTAGATGTAGATCATAGGACTCCTGACCTGGAGGTTGTGAGCTAAAATGCTATCAGCAGAACCTCCAGAATTCCTTCTTGGGGCACAAGTATTGATGAGAATGCTAGGAACCAGTCATCAAGAGTGTACAGTTTTTACACAGGTTCAGTTATGTGTAATGAAGAGGTTTTACATATCCACTTATCAGATACAATGTTAATGATGATAAAATTCTAACAATGATAATGATACTGGTAGTTTGGGAGAGGATATTTTATTGATGTCTATGACAGTTATGATATGTTATATAGCAGGTACTCTGACTGAATTCTGTAACACAGTGCAGTTATAATTAATTAACATGACATTGTTCTGGCTACCTTACTAGGTGTGTAGAGTTGGACTGCTGGGATGGCAGGAATGAAGATCAGGAGCCCATCATTACGCATGGCAAGGCTATGTGTACTGATATTCTCTTCAAAGTAAGTGAAATTACCAGGTATCCTTGTCTAGGGACTGTCTAGTTAGCACTAGGTTATGGCATTTTCATTTAGGGAAAACTTGACAAAAAGTGAAAGCAACAAGAAGTGACAATGTTTATATTTAACATTCGCCTTAGTAAACAGACAGACTGCTTTTGTGAATGACTAACTGTTGAATAGCCATTGGATCATCGACAAGCTCGTAATGGGCTAGATGCGATTTGCACATTTAGAATTATATGCCAGTGATTCACCAAGCATTGTCATAATTCAGCTTGTTATAACTTGTAGATTCCTCATATTTCGCTGAGTTCACCAGACTGCAAAGTGCCTAAGGGAGGCCTCAGTCAGCATCTAATGGCCGTTACTTGTCTAGTCACATTTACTTTATGAGCACTCAAGAGGCTACATCTGATACCCAGTCATCTTGAAAGATTGCTCAGTTGTTTTAATATCACTTTAATAAGGTTTTGAATTAGGTCTGTTTGAAAGTCATTTAAAAGAAGAAAAGCAGTGTAACTTTAGAAGTCTTTGATGGATAAGCAAACAGTAACAGTCTGGAAAAGACCGTCTTAATGTTAAGACGGATTATGAATCTATGCTGGTAGCAAAGGCATAAATGTTGGTTTTTGTGTCGCCCTTTAGGAGAAAAGGCGATACATAGGGATCGCTTTGTCCGTCTGTCGGTCCGTCCGTCACACAAACTTAACGTTGGCTATAACTTTGCCATTTCTTAAGATTTCTTCATCAAACTTTACAATTGTATTGCTTATGACAAAAGGGTCATGATGCCGCCAACTTTTGTAGGTCAAGGTCATATTTGACAGAGTTATGCCCCTTTTTGTACTTAGATTTTGTCACGAAAACTTAATGTTGGCTATAACTTTGCCATTTCTTAAGATTTCTTTATGAAACTTTACAATTGTATTGCTTATGACAAAAAGGTCATGATGCCGCCAAATTTTGTAGGTCAAGGTCATATTTGACAGAGTTATGCTCCTTTTTATACTTAGATGTTTGCTATAACTTTGCCATTTCTTAAGATTTCTTTATCAAACTTTCAAATTGTATTGCTTATGTCAAAAGGGTTGTGATGCCGCCAAATTTTGTAGGTCAAGGTCATATTTGACAGAGTTATGCCCCTTTTTGTACTTAGATTTTGTCACGAAAACTTGATGTTTGCTATAACTTTGCCATTTCTTAAGATTTCTTCAACAAACTTCAAGTTGTATTACTTATGACATAAGTGTCATGATGCCGCCAAATTTTGTTGGTCAAGGTCATATTTGACAGAGTTATGCCCCTTTTTGTACTTGGATTTTGTCACAAAATTATTGGTTATTCTCACAAAGCGTAAGAGGGCGACACAAGTGTTCTACTGAAATCCCATCTAGTTACTCGAAAATGCTTATGTAAGGTTGATAATAAAGGCATAGTCTGCTTGCTCTGTGTTTCCACGTTAACCATGACATGACGTCTTGTTCTGTTGCATTTTTTATAGATATTTTTATTTTTACCTGTTTAGGATGTTATTCAAGCCATCCAAGAAACAGCATTTGTCACCTCAGAGTATCCGGTCATTTTATCATTTGAAAATCATTGTAGGTAAGTAACGCTGATACAACTTCACAGGCTACCGTCTGTTACATCCTGTTACACTATAAATTTCCATGATTTGTGATAAGATTAGTAATTGTGCTGCTAGAGTCTAAAGCTGCTATTTCAGTTCTGTTGTAGATAATGATTGTTTATGATAATTACGGTAATTCAGTATTAGCATCTGTGTTTTATTAGGACTTAATAACCTCTTGCTTAATCAGAGAGAGATAATGATTGGCTGTCAAACCTTCAGAGTAATACAGATATAGTTGTTGTATAGTACAGTGACACCTGTGTAGGTGGTAGTCTGTATTAATCCCTTAACCTGCTAAATTGGTAAATTGGACTTGTTCATCATTCAATTTGGACAGTACCATTAATTATTTCAAGGGGTGCTCTCAAAATTGACTTCTATTAGCTTATCTGAGACGAAGGCTTTAAATGAGCTATTAGTATGGGTTGGTGGTCCCGCGTCCATCATCAACATTTTCTGTTAAAGCTCTTCTTCTCAGAAACTGCATGTTGGATTTTTGTCGAACTTACTCTCGGTAGCATCCTTGTATTGACCTCTTTCAAAAAGTAAGAAATGGTTCAGGTCCTGTGCACACAGGAGCTGATGTTATTAAAAATAGAAGATACCTTAAAACAGCTTCTTCTCATGAACCAATGGATGGAATGTCACCCAACTTGCATTGCAGCTTCCTTTTTTTTTAAAAAAAGGTTCCAGTCCATTGCACATGCGGCTCCGTTACTAAAAATAGAAAGATTTTTAAACAGCTTCTTCTCAACAAACTATGATGGAATGTTTAAATGGATTCACTACAGAGTCCTACAGTACTTACAATGTAACGGCAATAAGTCTTGATGACATTAATTTCAGCTGCTGACCACATCAAGTATAACTTGCTCACATGAGCGACTTTCTAGTGAACAGTGGAGATCATGATCAGACTGCATGGATTAGCAGGTTGATTATGATCTGTACTGGTCACAAACTTGCCTACAGCAGGGTTACAAAAATCACCAATCTAAGACGAAGCTTAGATTTATGTTTTAAAGGTACAATTTCACATTCTTTACTTAACAACCACCTTTTATTAAGTTTACTTTATGAAGCTTCCTTTGTCTGATAGTTTAAGACAATGTTTACTGCAGTTAAAGGGTACTATTGACTCATTTATAAATGTATCTTTTGCAGTAAGTTTCAGCAATACAAAATGTCCAGGTATTGTGACGAGATCCTGGGTGATCTACTGCTAAAACAACCTCTACCTGAAAATCCTGTAAGTTGTCTTGTTATTATCTCATCTAAGCACTAAATATTTATGTCTGTGGATGTCCATTGTTCATGTGCACACATCTATTAGTCCAACATCTACGCTTTTGATGGAATTTTAATAAAACTTTGATAAAATGTACCTGGCTATATCCTTACTCAAGGGTCAAGGTCACACTTATAGTTTCAAGGTAACAGACTCATTTGTGTCCTGACTGTAACTTATTTATGCATTGAAGGACTTCAAAACAGCGTGGCACAAAAGTTCAGCACTTGAAGACAATGTGTTGAGTGCAGGTCCTGCGTGACTCAAGATCACACATACAAGTTTAAAAGTCATGGAATCCTGTTTTTATATGCACACATTTGTGGCCGGACTTATTTTGTCTGACTACTTAGAAAAAATAACTACATATAAATGACAAGTTGAGAGAGAAAAGTGTTTTATTTTGTACTTCAGTGCAAACATTACTATGAATGTCTTTTAAAAACGTTAATATGTATCTATTTATACATTTGACAATTTCAGCTAGAACCAGGTGCAATTTTACCAGCTCCAAATCTAATGAAACGGAAAATTCTCATCAAGAACAAAAGATTGAAACCAGAAGTAGAAAAACGTAAGTTTCTCTGACAACAAAGACAGATTGTTTAATTACTGGAGACTGAAGCAGACAAGATGTACTGATTGTTTTAAGTGCAAATATGTTGTTTAAAATTTCTATGTGTTCAGTGCATTAATTGATAGTGTATTGCCTATACAGTGTATTACCGTGTTCTGGCGGTCATTGATCAAGTAAAATAACAATATTTTATCACATTGGCATAGCACATACTCAAAACTACTGAATATTCATGCCTGTATGTAGACAAATACTGAGTGATTTATTCTAGATATAAGCTACGTATAGTTTTAGTGTACCAGTATTGTTTAGGTGAAGAAATGAAAATTAAAACAGCATATAGATGAGAAAAACCTTGACAAACTCTTACAGGAAACACTAGCTGTTAAAATTACCAATTTTTCTATATAAGAATAACATTTTCGGATGATATAATTAACACATTATTTAGTTAAATTGGTGACTGACCAACATAATGATCACATCTGAAGGCAGTGATAAAACCGATTTCCAGTTTCACACTCAGATTAACATACCATCCATCTTATCTGTTGACATGATTGGAACGTATTCCTAATGTTTAAAAGTATATTAAGTTGTAAAGAAATTGCATTTCAGGGTGTGGATTGATAAGATTGTGTAGGTTACAGCTGCAAAACTTTGGGTTTAACTAAATACAAAATAAATATTTATTTAAAGAAGTAGGAGCTATCTAAATCTGAATCCGTTAAATGAGCTTTTATATCTAATTTCAAGTGTATTGTCACATCAGTGTATATTTTGTCATTGAAGTGAGAAATAAATTACACGAACAAGATCGAGAAACAAATAATGTAGCAGAAACTTGAGGCAGGAACACAATACTTGTAAGCAATAATTGCTTGTTTTTAGAGCAAATTGATTAATGAATGGCCTCGCCTCCAGAAATTGTCTATCCTTTAGTTATTGTAATGACTGGTTTTATCAATGACTTCTTGTTACAGGTGCAACTGTTATTGGTTTTAGATATTCCATTATATATGAAATGGAAAATCTAAGATGAGATATAAGGGTGATGTTTGCATCATACATAGGCAATATGATGTCATCTTTCCTTATATGGTCATAACTAAACATGGGCATAAACAAGTGCTTTGGCTAACTCAACTTACATGAACCAAAATTGTTACTTACAGTTAATTGTGTAAGTGGTAAACCTGATGGGTATGGATTCATTCAGGATCTTCAAGTAGCCAAATATGACTGTGGATGTAAATTTAGAAAAGTAATGCACAAATACATAAACATCACCACCAAACAACCAGACATATACACTGAAGAATGAATCCTCACAACTACAAGAAATTATAGGTCAATTTTCAGGAGACAGATGTCAAGGGCTAATGCCGTCATGAAAGCTGAACATTCAGGCATTTGTACATTCATCCATCCATTCAGTCAGTTTCAGTTCGTCCCATCCCATCATCCATCCGATCCGATCCGCCCAATCATCCATCCCATCATCCATCCCATCCCATCTGCCCAACCATCCATCCCATCATCCATCCCATCCCATCCTATCATCCATCCCATCCCATCTACCCACCATCCATCCCATCCCATCCACCCAACCAACCATCCCATCCGATCCCATCCGCCCAACCATCCATCTGGTTTGGACGTGAAATTGGACTTTTTTGTTTCACTGTGCTTACGTTTGACAATATTAAATTTCAGGTCAGATGGAATTATTTTTGAAAGGTCAAGATGCCATCAATGATGATTTACCTGGAGAAGATCCAGAAGTAGTTGCAGAGGCCATCGATGGAGAAGCTGGGCCACTTAATGGTTTGTCTTTTATTGCACTTTACACTGAATTCATGGCACTCTTTTTAGTATGTCAGACTTTTAGTATGGTTTTGTTATCTATGATAGTTGTCCAAATTACCTTAATTCTCATGTAGCTTCAGAGTGGTAGACAGATCTAAGAAATGTTATAAGAGCCTTCCTGAGATTTTGCTTTCTTTTTTTAACTCTTTTTTTAGATTGCACATTTACATTTTTAACATTTTCAAATTAGACTTAAAAACATCCACTTTAGAACATTTTTGAGAAAAAGTTCATACTATTTATTTTTTGTGAATTTTCTTCTGTTTGCTTGTTCATTTTATTGTTGATAACATCTGTTTATATGCAGTCTATATGATACTGTGAGGTTATGCATACGGTCATGTGATGAGTGCCCCTGAATGAGACTGCATTTTGTGATATTTGTGGTCATGAAACATGGAAGTATTTCACATATGCTTGAACTGTTGTGGGGCTGTTTTAACAGCGGCTGTCCTGATAGTTTTATAGAAATGACATGACAAATAACTACTGTGTTTTTTCCCCTTTGTGTTGTTTGATTTACATCTTTTACAATACCTATTTTGTTTGTATTTTTTCATGGCAAGCATCAGATTGTGATGGCTTCCTTAAAAGATTTTCCTTTAAGAATGAACAGTTGAAAGCTATTTATAGCGTAAATGATTGTAGTGTTACCTGCGAAGCATGGCAGAGACATGGGGATCATCTAGTCCTTCACTGTTGGGGTGTTGTGGAAGTGTCACTTTTTTGTTACTCTCAAGAATTTTGAAGAATCAACTTGATCCAGGGTCTTCAACACAGTTAGGGGATTGTTCATAACCAGAAAGATGTTCCAGCTGATTTTTTGGATCAATAGGTCAGAAGTCATAGTCAGGATTAACCTAAAGAAAGACAGTTTCAGTCAGTACTATTCTATGCTCAGACCATTTGGACAAGGTTGCAGTGATCTTTGTAACACAAGAAGGCTTAGGCCTCCAACTTGGTAAAAAGTCAAGGTCAAAGTGAATAAACTAAAAATTGGTGATAAAATAGATATACGTACTGGTATTTAGGTGACACAAGTTTCAAGGAACACCTTTCTAGTTGCATTTGATTGCCTTGTCACTGTTGCAATTTTTGAAGACCATTTTCGTAGAAAAGACAAGAAATGTTACTCTATTTGACTTGAACACTGCATTGTTATACCCCCGAAACGAAGTTTGGGGGGGGGGTATATAGGAGTCACCCGGTGGTTGGTCGGTCGGTCGGTCAGTAGGTCAGGCGGTCTGTTGCATTTTCCTTATCCGGAGCATAACTTGAAAACTACTAGTCGGAATTCAATACAACTTCATACAATGGTCAAACACATTGAGAGCAAGTGCAGTCCACAAGAACCATAACTCTATCTTGAGTAATTACAGAGTTATTGCCCTTTGTTACTTTCCCTTGTCCGGAGCATAACTTGAAAACTAATGGTTGGAATTCAATACAACTTCATACAATGGTCAAGTTCATTGAGAGGAAGTGCAGTGCACAGGAACCATAAATCTATCTTGACTCATTACAGAGTTATTGCCCTTTGTTACTTTTCCTTGTCCGAAGCATTACTTGAAAAGTACTTGTTGGAATTCAATACAACTACATACAATGGTCTAGCACAATGAGAGGAAGTGCAGTGTACAAGAACCATAACTCTGTCTTGAGTATTTACAGAGTTATTGCCCTTTTTTACTTTTCCTTGTCCGGAGCATTACTTGAAAACTACTGGTTGGAATTCAGTAAAACTTCATACAATGGTCTAGCACAATGAGAGAAAGTGCATTCCACAAGAACCATAACTCTTTCTTGACTCATTACAGAGTTATTGCCCTTCATTACTTTTCTTTGTCTGCAGCATAACTTGAAAACTACTGGCTGGAATTCAATTTAACTTCATACAATGGTCAAGTACATTGAGAGGAAGTGCAGTGCACAGGAACCATAACTCTATCATGACTCATTACAGAGTTATTGCCCATTTTTATAATAATTCATAATTTTAAAACTAGTGGTCGGAATGCAATACAACTTCATACAATGGTCCAGCACAATGAGAGGGAGTGCAGTGTACATGAACCATTACTCTATCTTGACTAATTACAGAGTTATTGCCAAGAACAATATCTCTATTTTAGTTTTTTTTTTTGGCAAGGTATTCTGTTACTTCGAACTTCCTCAGTTTATAAAGTAGTCTTTCGGGGGTATTAATCACATTTAGTGATAGCTCAAGTTATTTTACATTCTCCACTGACCAACATTTTGGTTATCAATGTTTCATGATGCCCTCAACGAGTATTCTTAACAAGTTTTAATTAAAAGAATTTAAATTATCTTAAGTTTGTCACATTAAATTCATATTAGCCTAAGTTTTGTCATCACTCTTTTTTCCACTGTCTTTTGTCAAACCATTCTCACAAACATACTAGAAAACACATATTTAGTTGGGTTCTTTCTGCGTCTTGATCAGGAAATCTGCTCTTGTTTTTTTAAATGATATTGCATTTGAGTCATCTAGGGTAAAAATTGGGATCATGAGATCAAAAAGGAGAAAAACCATAAAAAAAAACATAAATTACTCTGTTTGTAGACATAACAAGAATCAAGACCAACATTCTGGCGAAGTTTCATGAAGACCTTGTTGATACTTCAGTAGATTATGTAATCCTTCTGTCTTCATGGAACTTTGCCAGAATGTTGGTCTTCATGAATTCTTGTTATGCCTATAAGCAAAGTGATTTATGGTTAACAAAGGGGGCCATGATGTTTAGTCTGCTGATGCTGTGTAGAATTTGGGTCCTAAAATGGGGAAAATTAGGGATTTTTCCCTTACATACAAACAGCTGTACAATCATGACAAAGTATTTTGTCATGAAAATGTTGATGAAAACATTTAGGTCACTAGGATATATTAGTAGCAAATCAATATAAACCCTCAGGCAAATGTAATATGAACATCAGGTGAGTGAGTTTGGACTGTACCGATAGTACTGTTGTTTTCAAACTTAGTCAGAAGCTGCCTTTGAACTAATTCATCATCTGATTAGGAAGCTGGCTTCCTGAGTAAAAACATTTACTGCTTCATGATAGAAAATAATTAGTTTTGATTGATATACATAAAAGTACAGCTTTAAAATTTGATAGTTTTTTTTTGTGAGTCAATAAAAACAACATATTTTGCCCTCTTAGTACCATCTCTGTATGCATAACCCTACATTTATTTATCATTACTTCAATTAGATTTGTAAAGTAAACTCGATGACAGCACATGTTTTACATTACCCACAAAGGCAGACAAGCAACACATACTAAAGGGAGCTAACTCTGCTTTAATGTTTCCTTTAGATGATAGCAGTAGTTCAAGTTCGGATTCCCCGATCACAACCCCGATAACAGAGCTCCCGCCAGTTTTACCAGAAAGAGAAAGGGGTACATAAATCATGTTGTAAATCCGATGTGGCATTACATACTTACTGCTATACATGTTTCTGTAGATATACTCACTTTCATGTACTTTTATTTTATTTCTTTTTGATTTCATTGTAAGATTTGCCAGATGGTGATGAAAAGATATAAATGAAAGCTAAATGCAACCAGAATGGAATTATGTAAGATGTAAATAGAATTATTTGTCAGAGCTTGAGTATAATAGGCATTTAAGAAGAATCATTGTGTAAACCAAAATTCCATTTACATTTGTGTTTGAATATATCAGTGAGTGTCAGAACTTCCACCATAATTAGGGTATACAAAGTTACAAATCTGAAAGACCCAGGATCTTTTTGAATTTACTGATATTGTAAAATAAATATACTGATAGGATAATGATAGAACCATGTTCTATTCACTATAAAACAATGTTGACATATTCATTTCTTTTGTATTCAAGTTGCTTTTTATGAGTTGCCAGGAAGCCTAGTTTGGCAATATTATTAAAAAAGCACTGTCTGTCCTTCTAACTGTCCGTCCGTCAATGCAGTCCACTTACAAATTCCTTGTCCGGACTGTCATTTTGGGTCATGCATTCAAGGATTTTAAAATAACTTGGCTCACATGTCCTGGCACTTAACCATTTGAATATTCATCAGTCGGCAGTTTACCGATGGCAAGACCCAGCATCCTTACCTCATTTAGGTTCAAGGTCACACTTGGAGTATGAAGGTTATGCACATCTTCTATATATGCACGTATATTAGTGTCCGGACTGTAACTTTGTCATGCATTGAAGATTTTTAAAATAACTAGGCACACATGTCTAGCACTCAAGAACGTGCTATGTTCTTGTTCAAGACCTATCGTCCCTAGCTCAAAGGCTCTAAGGTCATTACTTAGGAGTTTGAAGGTAATGGATTCCGCTATATATGCATATATGCACACATTCGTGTCCGGACTGTAACTTTGTCAAACTGCATTGAAGGATTTTAAAATAAGTGACTTGGCACAAATCTTTAGCACATCAAAACGAGGTTTAGATGCAAGACCCAGGTCCCTAGCAAAAGGTCAAGGTCACACTTAGAGTTTGAAGGTAATGGATTCCTCTATATATTGCATATATGCACACAGTCGCGTCAAGACCCACATCCCTACCTGAAAGGTCAAGGTCACACTTAGAGTTTATAGGTAATGGAATCCTGTATATATGCATACATTTGTGTCCGGACTATAACTTTATTATGCTTTGAAGGATTTTTAAAATAACTTTGCACAAATCTTGTCTAGCACGATCAAGCCGAAATGTTGGTGTGCAAGACCCAAGTCCCTACCTCAAAGGTCAAGGTCACACTTAGTGTTTAAAGTAATGGAATACTGTATGCATGATTACTCTGTCATGCATGGAAGGATTTTAAAATTACATAGCACATTTATTGAGCACATGGAGAGGACACAGACTGTGAGGCACCTCTTTCGGGGGCATTCGTCACTTGTGAGGGACAGCTCTTGTTCATGAAAGAGTTGCCAGGAAGCCTTTAGTATTTTTTTGCAATATTATTGGAAAAAAGAACTGCTCTATACTTCTAACATGTACGTCAATTTAAAAAGTAAAGTTATGAATGTTTTTGGGTACAAATAAAGGTCATTTCTGCGGGTAAGATATCTTTCTTGGTAAAAAATAAGAGCTACTTCTCAATGTGGTCCTGGGACTTTAAACCATTTTGATATATTTTTAACCAGTCTGGCAGATTTTACTCTGATAGGAAATGCATTTGTTTTTCAGTTTTATCTTATTTTGGTTTCTAGTTATATACATAGGTTAGAAGTGTAATGTTGTTGCAGTTACAGGTTTGCTTGGTTATGCTACTGTTGTATAATAGTTGCTGTATGTAAATGACACATTGTACACATTTATGTGAGATAATATGTGTATTATTGCATCTCATTTTATTAGAATGTGCATTATGTTTTTGTTAAAAGTATTATGCATATTTTCGTTTCATTGGAATTTGGTTCTCTGAGGTCATTACATCTAAAAGGAGAATATCATTGTTACCACTCTAACAGCTATTGTGATTATGAAATATAAATGAAATTGTCAGAATGTATGAAACTGTCAGAATGTTGGTTAAAAGTGATTTTTCTTTAGGAGAAAAATTTGATAATTAGATGTCAAAACTGGAGTCATAGGGACAAAAGAGAGGCATTGTTTACACTGTAATAATTCTTGTAGCCTGGAAAATTAAGGAAATATTGTCCTATCATAGCCCGGAATATCTAAGTAAAGCATCAAATCACATTCTTGAAAATCAAGGTAATAGCATTAGATAACATCCTCAAAACTATTGGTAATAGCAGTAGATCACAGCCATTAAAATCAAGGTCATAGCCTCAGATTACAACCTTGAAACTTTTGGTAATAGCACCAGATACATTTTGAAAATCTTGGTAATAGCATCAGATCACAGCCTTAAAAATCTAGGTAATAGCATCAAATCACAGCCTTGAAAATCTAGGAAATAGCATGAGATAAAAGCCTTGAAAATCTTGGTAATAGCATCAAATCACAGCCTTGAAAATCTAGGAAATAGCATTAGATAAAATCCTTGAAAACCTTAGTAATAGCATCAGATAACAGCTTTGAAAAATTAGGTAATGGCGTCAGACAACAGGTTTAAAATTCTATGTAATAACATAAGATAACACCTTTGAAAAACTAGGTAATAGCTTCAGATAACAACTGTAAAAATCTAGGTAATAGCATCAGATAACAGCCTTGAAAATCTAGGTACTAGTAATAGCATCAGATAACAGCCTTGAAAATCTAGGTACTAGTAATAGCATCAGATAACAGCTTTGCAAATCTAGGTTATAGCATCAGATAGATTTATTAGGAATAGATAAAGTTTTAAAAATTTATTTTTTATTTTTAAAAAAAAACCTAAAAAAAAAAAAAAAAAAATAGCATCAGATAACAGCTTTAAAAATCTAGGTAATAGCATCAGATATCAGCCTTGAAAATCTAGATAATAGCATCAGAAGCAGCCTTGAAAATCTAGGTAATAGCATCAAATCACAGCCTTGAAAATCTAGGAAAATGCATCAGATAAAAACCTTAAATATCTTGGTTATAGCATCAGATAACAGCTTTGAAAATCTAGGAAATAGCATCAGATAACAGCTTTGAAAAATCTAGGTAATAGCTTCAGATAACAGCTTTAAAAATCTAGGTAATAGCATCAGATATCAGCCTTGAAAATCTAGGTACTAGTAATAGCATCAGATAACAGCTTTGCAAATCTAGGTTATAGCATCAGATAACACCTTTGAAAATCTAGGAATCAGATAACAGCTTTGAAAATCTAGATTATAGCATCAGATAACAGCCTTGAAAATATAAGTACTAGTAATAGCATCAGATAACAGCTTTAAAAATCTAGGTAAAAGCATCAGATATCAGCCTTGAAAATCTAGATAATAGCATCAGAAGCAGCCTTGAAAATCTAGGTAATAGCATCAACTCACAGCCTTGAAAATCTAGGAAAATGCATCAGATAAAAACCTTAAATATCTTATAGCATCAGATAACAGCTTTGAAAATCTAGGTAATAGCATCAGCTCACAGCCTTGAAAATCGAAGTTATAGCATCAGATAACAACTTCGAAAATCTAGGTAATAGCATCAGATAACAGCTTTGAAAATCTAGGTAATAGCATCAGAACCAGCCTTGAAAATCTAGGTAATAGCATCAACTCACAGCCTTGAAAATCTAGGAAAATGCATCAGATAAAAACCTTAAATATCTTGGTTATAGCATCAGATCACAGCCCTGAAAATCGAAGTTATAGCATCAAGTCATATTCTAGAAAATCTACGTAATAGCATCAAATCACATACGAAAATGTAGGAAATAGCATTAGATCACAGCCTTGAAAGTCTAGGCAACAGGATGAGACAACAGCCTTGAAAATCTTGGTAACAGAATAAGATAACACCTTTGAAAATCAAGGTACTTTTAAATAGCATCATATCACAGCCTTGAAGCCTTTAAAATCTACGCAACATCATAATATCTATGATGAGATAAGATTGGGAGAGTTCTTGTCCAGATACAGTCAGATGATAAGTCCTTGAAACATGCTAGTAAGTACCAGAGTACTCTGGGTAATCAGTACCCTGAAGCATTCTAATGATCATTGAATAAAGATGGAAGTTAAAGGTTCCCAAACATTTTCTGTTTCCTGTGAGAGACATTGTTCAACTATTTAATTTAAAACTCGTCAATTATTAACTTGTTTGTCAGTTGTTAAGGCAGGGAGCTGTTGGTAATTAAAATTTATAGTTATTACTTCTTACAACATTTCTTGAAAATGGCTTGTACGCTCACCTGTTAGTTTAAGTACAAAAAGTTTAATTCTATTAAGTCAATACATTTATGTCAAGTAAGCAGACTGCCGTTGTGGTTTAGTGGTTTGTGGAACTGTGCTGTTTAGTGGTTAGAGGAACTGAGTTGAAATCACTATTTCCTAACATTTATTGAGGGTCATGGGTTTAAACAGTTGCTTATGGAGTACTAGTTCTTCCCAGGAAAGATCGTTAGGTAAAATTGCTCCGTAAAACCCTTTGTCTTGCATAAAATAACTTTGAAATATGGTAATAGGATCAACTCACGGTCTTAAACTCATAGGATGATATGTCTGTAGAAGGAACTGCTTGATCATGTGTGTCTATGTACATGTTTTATAAAAAAATTGTTTTTAAGCGACAGCTCCTCCCCATGTGCCATGATTCTTTCTAAATAAACTTTTGAAATTATTAGATGTAATATCAGAAGATAAAATCAAATCAGGAATGCCCTTAAAAAGAGACATCAATTTTAGGCTTCAGGGTCACTGTCCTTTATGTTGCCTGACTGCCTGACTTTAAACACTCTGTGATTCATCTCTAACTAATAAATCTATTTTTATGCCCCCGAAGGGTGGCATATTGAAAATCGAAATGCATCGTAAACCTTATATCTTATCCGTCAGTCCGCTTTGTCTAGGTCATGCGTCAACTCACAGCCTTGAAAATCTAGAATGTCCGGACTGTAACTTCTTGTACATGCAGTTGAAGGATTTTAAAATAATCTTGGCACAATGTTAGACATCAAGATAACAGCTTGAATCGACGTATGCAAGACCCACATCCCTAACCTCAAAGGTGAAGGTCACACTTGGAGTATGAACCGGTTATAGAATCCTACATATATATGCACACATTAGGTCCGGCCTTGTAACTTTGTCATGCATTGAAGGATTTTAAAAGCTTATAACTAGGCACACATGTCTAACACTTGAAGATCAAGGTACGTGTAAAAGCATCATGTCCCTAGCCTTCAAAGGTCAAGGTCATACATAGAATTATGAAGGTAGATTGGGAGAGTTCTTCTCCATATAAGCATATATGTCACACATCTCGTGTCCAGGTACTCGGTAACTTTGTCATGCATTGAAGGATTTTAATAATAACTTGACCAAAATGTCAAGCACAGTCCAAGACGACGTTTCCCGTGCAAGACCTTGTTCACCTAGCTCAAAGTTAAAGTCATCACTTATTGAGTTTGATGGTAATGGATTCCTTATATAAGCATATTGGTAATTACATTCATAGTCGTGTAACTTTGTCATGCCTTGAAGGATTTTAAAATAATTTGGCACAAATGTCGTAATTCATCAAGACGACGTTTGATGCATGACCCACATCCCTACCACAAAGTTCAAGGTCACACTTCAGAGTGGTTATAGGTAATGGAATCCTGTATATATGCATACATATTGAGTGTCACAGTTGACTATGAGTACTTTATTCCCAGGATGCTTTAGAAATTGGATTTTAAAATAACTGTTGCACAAATGTCTAACACATCAAGTGGATGTGTCGCAGCAACTGACCCATGTCCCTACCTACAAGGGTCAAGGTCACACTTAGTGTTTAAAGTAATGGAATACTCCTATGTCCATGATTACTCTGTCATGCATTTGGAAGGATTATTAGATGTAATTACATAGCACATTTATGAGCACATGGAGAGGACACAGACTGTCAGGGTCACTCTCCTTTATGTTGCCTGACTGCCTGACTTAACACTTGGGAGGGACAGCTCTTTTTTTTTAGTGTATTATAGTGATTGCACTTCTTGACACAAGACCTGGTTATAGTGAATGGAATAAACATTTTGTATCTTTTTGGTATTTATGTTTAAATTTTATGAAGTATCAAATATTGAATGTGGGTTAATTTAGACATGTACACATATATTCATATTATGATATGATATATACATTGGTATGTGACATGATATTCATGGTGCAGATTTGCAGCATCTTACACAAGACACTGTATTTGAAATTAAGTCATAAAATAAACTAACTATTCAGAATCTGAAATTTAGTACTTTAATACCTGTTGAAAGCATGGTATGTAAAATAACCAAATCCCTTCGCATTTTAACGTTATAAGTCACATGTGATCAAAGTAATAATAGCTTTGTAAAAAAAGAAGATTTATTTCTTATGTCTTTCCAAAATAGGTTTCACATTTAAAGACTTGTCAAGAATGATAAACCAAGATTTAATCATACTTGGAGAAACAAATGTGTCTTCTGCGGTTTTCACTGTTATGAAATATGTGCCTTTTGCAACATCATATGAAATATTTGCCTTCTGCAACATTATATTAAAAACAGGGACAGACAGATGTTATGGTAAATGTCAAAGTTGACATGTCTGACTCTTGTACACTTGCTTAAGGATGAGTGACGTAAATAAGACAATTGTTTCTGGCAACTTGATCCATTTAATGCTCACAGATTGCGTTTCATTTAGTGAAATTAGAGTAAATATATAACACAAAAAGAAGCCCTGTTCATGGAAGGCCCCTATTTTTGCCAAACAGAAAGGGGTGACCTGTGTTGGACAGTGTAGGGTATATATAGTTTGTAGTAAATTTCTTAAAAGAATTGTTTTGGTTTTTCAGACCTGAATCCAACACCCGCCAGTACCGACACCGATCCCCACCCTGAGTTTATGATACCCAAAACACCGGACTCTATAGAAGAAGATGATATTGTTATGAAAGTGAAGGTTAGTGTACATAACATCATGATAAAGTCAAGGTGCAATTCGTGTGTAAGACCAAACATGAATATAATGAAATTATATTTGGAATTTAATGAGCATTAATATAAATGGTTAAAGTAAGTACAGTACAGCATTTTAGTTGCAGGAGATGAAACACAAGTTCAATATAATTTAGATGATATATGAAAATCAAATTCACAGTAACTTTAGTATATGACTTGGTACTGAAATGCCAAGAAAGTTGTGGAATTATAGTGTTGAAGCAGGTTGATGTATGTGTCACGATCATGTTAAAAGGTTATTTCTGCTGCTCTCGGAACACATTCATAGTTATCAGGGCCAGCAAATATGTAAGTACAGGTTCATATTGTGTGGTGTCAAGGTGGAACAGCCTGCACATGGATGTTAGCAGGATTGTTGACTAAAAACAGACGGAGCACTTTAGACTTTTCTGCAACAACACCCTTGCAGATTTTAACCAAATTGGAAACCTAGACAGATTTAGCCGCTCCCTGACAGAAAATAACTTCAGACTATTTATCACAAAACCAGCTGATTCTCTTCTAGATGACCTTTTATTATAGCTCCTATGTTGGGAGTATTATATTAACTGCTTCATTTATATATTTCAGGGTACTTTAACTGCTGATGAAGAAATTTTTGCCTTGATGTCGAACTATCATTATACGGGAGCTACTACAAACATCCATCCGGCTTTGTCTGCTCTTGTAAATTATGCTCAGCCTGTCAAATTCCAGGGATTTGATGTGGCAGAAGGTTTGTATATGAGACACACACATACCCTAATTTGTTTCAGTAGTTAGCTGCAATGTTACCTATACCATATACCAGCAACAATCTGAAGATGTGCTGCTCATGGGATTATTTTCAGTTGTTTTATTGAAATTTAGGGATTCAAAATGTAATTATCCCCTGCCTAAGGCGGAGAGATATTGTTTTGACGTTGTCCATATCTTGGTACTCCCTCAGATTTTATTGAAACTTTGCAGGAATGTGTGTATTTGTAGGTGAATTATGCACACCAAATGCTATCACAATCCACATACTTATAGCAGACTTAAGGCATTTTGTTACTTTAAAATAGCCATTTTATAGAGGCAGTTTTTTTGTCCAGAGCCATATCTCGGTACAGGTTGGTCAGATTTTATTGAAAATTAGCAAGTATGTGTATAGGTGATGGGGAACAATGCATGCAAAATGCAGTCACAATGTACCTATTTATGGCAGAGTTAAGACCCTATAGCCATTTTATATAGGCAAATTTTCCGTCCGGAGCTATATTTTGGTAGAGGTTTGTAAGATTTCCTTGAAAAATGGTGCAAATAGATGTATGGTTAAGCAAATGATGCACATCAAATACTGTTACAACCAGCTTATTTATGGGTGAGTTATGGCTCTTTGTTATTTTGAAATAGCCATTTTATACAGGCATTTTTGCGATCCAGACCCATATTTTGGTTAGTATTTTGTCAGATTTCATTAAAACTTAGCAGGAATGTAAACATGGATAGGTGAATACTGCATACCAACTGCCGTTGTGATCCACTTATTTGTACCAGAGTTATGACACTTTGTTTCTTGGGTCATTTTTCCATCTGGAAAAAATTCACAACAATTCTCCTTTCGGCAGGGGATATAAATGTTTCTAAAATTGGCTTGTTTAAGGATTTGCTTCCACAGATGCATAATGATGATACAAAAATGCCCTTAAAGAAGGAATTTGACAGTGCCCTTTAGGAAGGGTTTTGACAATTTATAAAAGAATTTTGGCCCTTTATTTTTGCAAATACGTCTTCAGTAGGGCATAATGTGTCGTCATGAACACAGTTCGTGTTCTCATCAGTTGTAAGCTCAAGCTTGTCTATTAGTTGTTGAAGGAAGTGTTGGCACTATCACATCTATTCTTTTAATATTTGCTTACAAAATTCAGAGATAAGTTTTAAGGGAAATTCCACAAAGCCTTAGCTGATGATGTTAAAATGCTGGAGTGGCTCCGCACAAGCTTCTTACACTACTGGCCCCTTGCATTGTCAAGGAAACTAAGGCAGTTCTTGTTTACATATATGTTCTTATGCCATTCAGTCACCATGATAATGTTGGTTTATTTTCATTTTGTAGAGAAAAGGAATTAATTATGTGAAAGAAGTCACCTAAACCCATTAATATCTAGATTTTTTCAATGGGATCTTCTGATTTTCAAATTGGGCAAGTCTATTTAATTAGGGATGTTTTGCAAAATTGTGATACAAAAGGTTAACAATTTCAATGTTGATCAGACAACATTGCATTTGTCATCTGCTGTTTGAAAAGGACTGGTATAGATTTTAATAGACACTAGGCAGAAATGGGTTAAACAATGTTCTAATTCGTATAGACTTGCAGTTAACTGAAAAGAAAACAGTTTGATACTTTGCACAAGCTATAAATATTGCGTACAATTCCAGTGTTGCAGGGACAAATTTTGTATAGTTCTAAAATAAGGTTAGAAAGAAAAAATGCACTTATTGTTAAGTGCTGTCAAAGAAATACATGGTATGTCTTCATGAAAACAGTTCTTCAAAATTGAAAATCTAGAGATGTTTAGGCATAAGACATGGATTGAATGTATCATTTAGGCTTTTGGTAGGCAACATTTCATGAGCTACAGCCTTGAAATCTTGATTCAGTATGTTTTCGATTTCAAACTTTTTAGGCATTAAAATATACTTGTGATTTTAGCTCACCTGAGCACAAAGTGCTCAAGGTGAGATTTTGTGATTACCATGACTGTCTGATATTGCAATTTGCATTAAAGGATATCTCCTACACCCCATGACAGACGTTGATGAGACTTTGCAGGGATGTTGCTTGCATATAGTTTTACCAAAGCTGTTCAAAGAATTCCGTTCCATGTAGCACTCTGGTTTCTATGGCAACAAATAGGAAAAACCTAAAAAATCTGCATATCCAAAACTGCAAGACCAAGAGCTTAGATATTTGGAATGTAGCAGTACCTATTGGACCTCTGCCAAGATCGTGTGAATCAGGACCCTCTGGGTCACATGATTTTACAAACATTTCTATAAGAAAAACTTCTTCTCTGAAAATACATGGCCTAGAGATTAGATATTTGGCATGTAGCATTGTGTAGTGGATGTCTACGAATAAAAAAATGTTCATACCAGGACACCCAGGTCAAAATTGACCCTTTCTCTGATGCAATTGTTGACATTGTATTATAGCAAATGGTAGCCAGGTGAGCGATATAGGGCCAGCTTTGCCTTCTTGTTTTACTTGACAGAACTCTGATGACTATTAATATTGATCTTGTTGAATTCTATGGTGACTTCTTTCACATATTTTAACATATTTATCCTTTAAATGTTGCCACATTTTCCCATGCTGTGTGATGTCACAGTTTTGCGTGTGTGTTTTTCAGAGAGGTGTTTTCACTATCACATGTCGTCCTTCAATGAAAACACTGGCCTAGGTTATCTTAAAACACAAGCTATAGAATTTGTTAAGTATCCTTTCCTCTAGGATATTTAGCTCTGGTTTTTTTTTTCAGTTTTCTATAATTTTGAATGTTGTGCTTTTATTGACTGTTCAGACCAAATGCATGCCAAGCATTTTAAGCATATTTGAGAAGTCCTTTATTGATTGAGTTATGTTGTGAATTTTGATGTTTGTGTATTTTCATACTGCATTTTGTTGATCTGAAACATCCTTGCATTGACCCCTTTCAAAAAGTAGGAAGCGATTCTGGTCCAGGGCACATGGGGTTACTGTTACTGAAATAGAAAAATCTTTAAACCACTTCTTCTCAAATGGATGGAATGTTGCCAAACTTGCTCTGTAGCATCCTTGCATTGTCCCCTTTCAATAAACAGGAAATGGTTCTAGTCTATTGGACACAGGGGTCGCAGCTATTAAAAAAATTTAAAACTTTTAACAGCTTTTTCTAATGACCCAATGGATGGAATGTCACCAAACTTGCTCTGTAGCATTGTTGCATTGTCCCCTTTCAAAAAAAGGAAATTGTTTTGATCCATTGCAACAGGGGCAATGTTACTAAAAATAGAAAATCCTTTAAATGGCTTCTTTTCATGAACCAGTGGATGGAATGTCACTAAACTTGCTCTGCAGCATTCCTGCAATGTCCCCTTCCAAAACACAGGAAATGGTTCTGGTCCAGTGGCCACTTGTGTTCAAAATAAAATAAGAAAAATCTTCAAATATAGTATTTTAGAATATTACATAACTCTGCATATTATAGAGTACTACAGTACTACTCAGAAGTATAGAGCACTACAGTAATATATAGCACTACAGTACTTTACAGTGCTACAGTATTTTACAGTGCTACAGTACTTTACAGTGCTACAGTATTTTACAGTATTTTATAGTACCATAGAGTACTTTAGTGCCATAGTGACCAGCACATAAGTGGGGGTATAAATCACTTCCAGTGATATCTCTAGTTACAGGTAGTGCACATACTTATTTACCAGTTTCAACCTGATCATCAGAAATGTAGATTTTCAGTAATTATGTTGTATTTCATTCTCTCTTGGAGAAATGTTTAAGTATCTATTTATGATACTAGTATTGTGAGAGAGCACATTCATTTTAATGCAAATGAAATTTTATGCATAACGAGGGATTAACGCACACTTTTAAATAAAACAAAAAACAAAAACTTTTAGCCAAACCAGTTAAAAATTTGTAAAATTCAACTTTCCAATGTAATAAGAAGTAAACACAAGTTAATAAATGATTGATTTCTGTACTTAATTATCTGATAAATGTATTGGGCAGCTTTCAAAATATTTTCAAGGTAAAATATTAAGAACTGCTTGAATAAGGAAAGTTCTATTTTCTTTACATTAATTTTGTTTCTAAAGTGTTCTGTAATTGAAATCCTTGTAGTGTGTCATGGTCTCAGAAGAGTAAGAACCAAAATGAGACATGTACATTGAAGGACCAGTTTTAAATCTCTCTAGCATAGCAGCTTGCATGGAAACAGTTATATTTGTATTGCATTGTTTGAATCATTATGTAGTTACTGTGCTGTGTTACAATATTTGCATGTATTTTCTCTGTACAGCTCGACGAGTATGTTACCATATGTCGTCTTTCAATGAAAGAAGTGCCTTGGGTCTTATAGCCAATTCGTGCATTGAATTTGTTAAGTATCCTTGTCTTGTATGCATGTCATGTGACTTTTAAAGTCTGGTGCCTTGGTAACAACCTGAAATGTAGAAGGTTCTTGGGATAACATTAAGATCTCAAGGTGTCATAAGATTTACTGAGGTGAGCTGGAGTGACCATGAGCAGTCTTTGTCCATCTGTCTGTCTTTCAAAACTTACCATGTTTGCAGCTAGCATAATTAATTTTTATTCTCTACCAAAGGACAATGGCAATTAAAAGTGTCATTGTGTTTGTGAAACGTAACTTGGCACAAAGTGTTCATCATAGTGAGAAGATTTGAAGTGCTCATAAAACAGACAGCTGCATTCAAGGTCATTCTTAGAGGTCATTGGTCATTTTTGGGAAAACTACATGCTTTCATAAAAAACAGCATTCTAGTTCAAGCTTTAGAATTTCAAACAGATTTTAGACCACATAAGCACAAAGTGCTCAAGGTGAGCAATTGTGATCACCTGATGTCTATCGTCCATCATCATTTGGTTTGTTTACACTCTAGCCCTCACATTTCTTGTGAAGCTGTAATCAGCTTTGAACATTATATGTGTGGCTGTAAGATCTGAGATGAGTTCGATTATGGACTTGATTAGATCAATACTTCCAGTGTTATGGCCCCTGATTTTATAAAAAATGCAAAATTTAACTGTTTACACTCTACTGCCTTCATTTCTTAACAAATCCTAATGGTATTTACACAGAATAAGTACAACAGATGAGCTTGATAACAGGCTTGATTTAATTAATACTTAAGGAAGTAATGGCCCCAGGTTAAACAAAAATTCAATATTTAACTATGTTTACACTCTAGCACCTTCGTTTCCTAACTATTCTTAGTTTATCACTCAGACAAGTGTTGAAGTCACAATGACTCTCCCTTTTATGACTGGTGGTGGTTTGTAAGAACAATATTGAGTTTATACTAATTTATTTTAGCTCGATTGTGAAGAAAGCTTGTAGCTTATCGAGTCACTCTCAAGTCTCCTTCCTGGAAAAACCAGTACTGGTGTCATATGATACAATATTTATCATGTCATATATTGAAACATGATGAAATTATCATTTTGTAACCTGTCAACTCTTTGTTTATTAGAAACAAAAGTTGGTTTCTTCCCAACAGTGTGAATTAGTCTGCCAAGCAAGTCTTGATGTAAAAATATTCAATAAAACTTACACCCAGCTGTCTATGATTTCATTTCAAATCAATATTGTCTCTTGTTCTGAGATTGATTGAAAATAACGAGGTGCTAGAAACTGAAACAAAATATGTTCATGTCTTTGTAACAGCTAGACAGAGACTGATCAACAGCTGTGAATGAGGAACTTTAACAAGCTATGTAATCCTTGATGATTTAGAGTGTTTATAGTACCGGCCAAGCCTAGGATTTCTCCTCCGGTTAAACTTCCAAGACCCCGTTGTGCTCCTTACCATCCAGGTGCATGTCTTTGTGTTCATGTGTCCCTCCTACCAACCTGTTCAGCCCCTTGGGACAACTGAAATGAATGAACCCAGACATCCTATGTGAAACATTCAGCTTTTTCCCATGTTGTATGTTGCAAAAATGTATGTTAAATTTAATAAAACTTACTTACTCTAGCTATGGGTGAGCCTTTTCTAACATACTTTAGGCTCTTGTTTACTGAAGTTGAACTGCATGTTAAATTTCTTGAACATTTCTTTCTATGTAGAACATTTACTGTTGTGGCTGTGTGACTGCATGTTTCAAGTACATTTAATTAGTCTTTTATGACAAAACAGTGTCTTATATTCGTGTTTTTAAATCTCCTAGTTTAGGTTGTGACTTTCTGAAAAATAAGAAATTACCAGCTTAAGTCCCGTTATACTCTGCCAAGGCAAAGCGAGTGAGGGTATTTGGAAAACCATTTCTCTGAGGCATTTTACCCTCCATTTTTTGCACATGTTGGTTTTGTTAGTAAATGAACAACAAAGGCTACTGGTCACACAGATGAAAATTTCTCTTATTTATGGCCAAATGTTGAGGTTTGCTGTGGTCAGTGACTCGGGTCAGACTGTCAGAGGTCAAGGTCATAAGCTTTTCTGTTTTGTAAACAATTTCCACTCAACAATTAGAGAATGATGAGCTATTTGTGACCTTTAAGTTTGGGGTCAAAGGTCAAAAGCACCTGACCTGAAACTGAGATTTATATAGAGGCTATTCTGTGGTTTACAGATGATTGTTCTATATTCTATGGTCAGTAGAGGTTAAGTTATGATTTTGTGGACTCTTAAAGTTCAATGAGTAGGTGGTCTCAGCAGATGACCTATACTAATTTTGGGGTCAGAGGTTACAGGACATTTGGATATAGAAGGAGAACACAGAGTATGTGTTTTGTAAACTCTATGGGTAGTTTGGATAAGAAAAGTTAAATACCCCATCAGTCTTGGTTAAAGCAGGTCAAGGTCATGGTTATTGCATCCATCTTGATCTTATGGTGAAATTTGATGAACAATTTTGGAATTTTGGGAATATGTGAGTGGTGGGCATCCATTCATTTAAAGTTAATGAAACACTTAACTATGGTACAATGTTTGGGGTTGAAAGTTGACTAGTTTGACACTGTAAAATGGTTTAACTTTGTGTTTTGTGCATGTCTAGACAACTCAGAAATTATTTCCTTAATTGGTTGTACAGTTATAATAAGCGTCAGATGAGTCGTATATACCCGAAAGGTGGTCGTGTAGATTCAAGTAACTACATGCCTCAGATATTTTGGAATGCTGGCTGCCAGATGGTAGCGCTCAATTTCCAGACTCCAGACCTTGCCATGCAGCTCAATCAGGGAAAATTTGAATACAATGGGAACTGTGGGTAAGTTTCTTAAACTTTTGCGGAGGAATAAAAAGGTTATAATGAGGTTATGAATAATAAAGGGAGCTACATTGTATAATATGAGCTTTTGGATTTTGTTAGCAGTGTTTATCATGCTCACCTTGGGTACCTGTTGTCTTCTCAGGACTGTTCATTCTGTGTTATGGTGACTCCGAGTAACAAGGCAGCAGTTGTAATATGGCCTTCCATAGTTGATGTAATCAAGAGATATGGCCTTCCATAGTTGATGTTATCAAGAGATGTGATTCATAATGAAAGAGGTGACCTAGTCAAGCATCTGACTTATGGTACAACATACTTATCACTGCATTATGGAGCTGACTATGCATTACCACTCCTATAGCACCCCATCAAAGATAATGGGGTTTATTACCATTCCATGAAATTTACGGACTTTTCATTGGTCAACGAACCGTAAATATATATTGATATTTACGGGCAAGCCGGTAATATACACTTGACATTATCCCGTTACTGTACCCCATGCTAAACGTGAGTCTGTTTGCGGCGTACACTACATCAAAGTATAAGTCCGTGCTGTTACGTGACGTCACAAAGTGACATTGAGGTATCATAAGGTGATTTGAAGCTCTGCTTACATTCAGCCGTTAAATAAATAAAACATTTATAAACGGAATCTTTCAATATTTAAGACAGGGAAGGGTAATAAAATTGTTATTTGTTTTTTGGCGTGATATATGGGGATATTTTACCTGCCTCGACATAATATTACCCTCGCCTAACGGCTCGGGTAATATAAGTCTAGGCGGGTAATATATCCCCATATACCACTTCAAAAACCAAATAACATATAATATATGTTTGCACATGCTGGTCTATAAGTCTGTGGATAGACAAAACCTTGTCCAATCAATAACTAGAGAATGATTTGGCCTAAGCTCCTCAAACTTAGTACCGTAGATTGGTTGGTCTTGACAATTGGATGACCAATATTTATTATGAGCTCAACAGGTCAAAGGGCAAGGTCTCAGTGACCTTCAACAGATTTAGCTAATTTGCTGACATCAGGGGGGCATACAAATTTTACAAACATCTGTTGTGTAGCATTATGTTTATTCAAATATATTTAGTATTGTACTAAATGATACAGAATGTTTATGGTTATGCAGGTTCTTGTTGAAACCTGACTTTATGCGGCGACCTGACAGAACGTTCGATCCTTTCTCAGAAAGTCCAATATCTGGTGTGATAGCGGCCTGCTGTACTGTTCAGGTAATAACATTAAAGAGTTACTGAGTACCCCTTGTTTATCTGTCAAAAGGAAAGAAAAACATTCTGAAAAACAAAGACAAAGAAAAATATTGATTTTTCCAAAACACTCTTAATTAAATGCAGATGCAATTTATAAACTCAAGATCACCTATGAATTTGAATATGAGCTGATCAGTTTTCTATAGTTATTTCTCCTGATTTCACAAAAATATTACTACATTTTACTTAGCTTGCATTTTGAGCTAAATTTCTTTAGCAGTGATAAGGAAACTTGGATGTTATGGGTATAACCTTAAGATCTGTAACATGTTCAATTATAGACTAGAACATCAACCTTGCAACAAAACTTACTACAGTCTACCTCATTAACCCTTTTGAAGAGACAGTCGTGACAAAAGCTTGCTGACTTTTGGGCAAATCAGATTTTAAGAGCCCAGTTCATTATCTGACATTTGAGTTTGATTCATTTTAATGTGAGTGACTATCATTTAAAGCAATGGTACTCAGGTGAGAGATAGAGGGCCATGTTGTCTGTCATGTTCATGATACCAGTGTCAGCAGTCTTAGAGTCAAATACTGAAGAGATTTGTCTCTTTCCCATGCTGGTAATAAAGTAAAACAGTGCTGGATATAAAGTAAAACAGTAATAAAAGGAATGTTGCGAACATCATAATTGTATTTACCTGTTTCCTGAAGTATATTTGGTGCCTAGGAGTTGATGTATTCCTCTGCTATACATCTTGTATATGGAAAGAAGGTGTTTATAACAGTCATGATATGATAGCAATATTTTATTCTCTTTCTTTATTACTGTAGGTGATATCAGGTCAGTTCTTGTCAGACAAGAAAATCGGAACTTATGTTGAGGTGGACATGTATGGATTGCCAACAGACACCATAAGGAAGGAATTTCGTACAAAAGTTGTCCCAGCTAATGGCCTAAATCCTGTATATAATGCTGAAGAATTTGTTTTTAGAAAGGTATTTATATATTAACTGGGATGATTTAGTAAAATGTTTACAAGTTTAGACTGAAAAGTAACATAATCTAGAGTGTGTGCAGAAAAGGATTGTCATTGGAGCTAGAATGAACACCGGTACTTTTGGGACTACACCAGTATCTAGTGATTTGTGAGTCCCATTAATTATTGATCCCGTTTCATGAACAAGTCTACATTTGAGGTATATTGTTCTGAAAATGCATCCTATCTGAAGCCAAAAGTAGTGGTAATGAATGTCCTTAGGCAAGACATGATAATTCCACATTGCCTCATAAATGCTGCATGATGTGCATCCACAGTTATACCGTTTTCCTCAAAGCATGTTTACAGAAAAAAAAAAGTTATGCGAGTATTTTTGTTGCCATATACTCACCAGAAACAAATGAGTGTTGTTCAGCTGCTAAAAAGCAAGTGTCCTAATGATTGCTTGTGCTGGATCAAAACAACACTAAAAATATAGCTTAAAATGGGGGTGTCCAGAAATAGAATATATCCGGAAATACATCGCCAAGCAGTATGTAAGAACTGTTAAGGGTCAAACATTGTTCAAGGGTTTATATTGTACAGGTGGTGTTACCAGATCTAGCTGTGTTACGTATTGCTGTCTTTGAGGAGACTGGTCGTATGATAGGGCAAAGAATCCTACCTCTGGATGGGTTACAAGCCGGGTACCGACATATACCACTACGTACAGAAGGCAACTTTCCTCTCTCACTACCTACAGTATTCTGCTGCATTAGTCTCAAGACATATGTCCCAGAAGAGTTTCAAGGTGTGTAATGTATTTATAACTCTTTTAAGTACTTATTGTTGCATTAATTTAGTTTACACATATTGTTAAATGTGTATCACTTTGATTTTTGGTACACTTCTATGTAATCACAGTAACTGTCAGAATCTGTGAAGGTGTAAAACTGTGATGAGATTAAATCACAAGTTATGTCCCCTTTTACAGTGTGAGTGTAACTAAAGTATTACTATACTTACCAACTTTAAAAACGCAACCAGGGATTTGACGGGTATTGTTGTCTTAGCTGCAAAGTTAATTTGGAAAATTCAACAACACCATGGTTTTTGCCATTCCTTGTTATTATACAACAAGTTCATTACAAAGTTTAAGCATAATTCAATCGAAACATGATTTTATAATGGAAAAAGGGCAATTTAAGTCACTGCTCAAAATTTATGATGTATTAAAAGGTTGCATTTTTAAAGTTGTTAAGTATATAACCCTGAAGGGATTGTTCTAATAATTGCACTCATCTCTGGACAAAGTTCTTTGGTGAGGTCATTTATGGCCTTAAGTAAAAGCTGTAGTTATGACTGATGTGAAAAATCACTTGTTCAAAGAAATTGCAGACAATAAATCTGTTGCAATTTTTCACAGTTCTTAACAATTTACATGCTTGAATAAATTACTTTCAATTTAAGTGCAAGTAAAACTTTTAACTTGATGATTTCAGATATTGTGTCCTCCTTGTTCAAACCCCAACTACCATTGACCAATCAGATCATGAAGATGGGGATTGATGAGAAAGATATCGGCGACATTCCTATCGTATCGAAACGTCACTCATCAGCGGGAAATGGCAAACTGCTTGCGCAATCTCAGAATAGCACAGATGGAACCAAGATCAAGAAAGAAGGTTAATATAATGTTGTGATTTCAAATGAATAGGAGCAAATATAAATTTACGAACTTTTTTAAGAAATTGAATTGAATATTTTAATGTAATGAATAATGTTTTAGATGAGAAAGGATCTTTCAAGATGTATATGGGCAGATATGAGATTTCTGTGGTAAAAAATAAGGTGTCAAACATTGTTACTATAAATAGGAAAAGAGATGAGAAAATTGTTTCAGCTCAGTGTATACCAGCAAGTTTAGACTGAATTACAAGCTACAGTTAAAAGTTGCAGCTATATGAATGTAACATTTTAGTTTCCCTATCATCAGTGGGGTGTGGGCATCTTTAGTTTCACGTTCATTTGTTTCCAGATTTAATAGTTGTATATATTTTAATCATAATTTTCAGAGGAGCAATGTTTTGAAGCAATAAATCGTGATAATTTAAAACTAGACAAAGCGTTTCAGAAGTTACTTAAAAAACAGTGTAAAGAATTAGAGTGTTTAAAAAAGAAGCAACAAAAGGAAAGGTCACTCATGCAGAGACAGCATTGTTTAGTGGTGGAAAAACTGGTCACCTGTCATGACAAAGAAAAAATGGCAACAGAAAAACAGATGGAAAAAATGATCAAAAAGAAAGGGTAAGTAAAATCAATTCAGTAAATATGCCATCCTTTTGTTAAGATGATAAATTCTGAATCTTGATCAGCATGGATGTCTCTAAAAATGATTATGGTTCTTGTGTAAAATATTGTTAACACTCATGAGAAAAAAAAACATGACGTTTTAACTAAAGTCCCGTGTATGTAATAATGAATGTGAAGTATGTTACACTTACCCCAACTTTTCTTCAGTCGGGGATCATTAATGTTTAATTGCTAAACAGTTTTAAACAAACTAAGATAAACGGTGCCCTTAAATAGAGGTGACTCTCATTTCAAGGCATGTATATAAGAAATAGCATACTAGGACATCATGATTGAGATGATTGGATGTGGTAGAAGAATGTTCTGATAAATCTTGCCCAGTTATTCCCACTGAAGGTGTATGATTGCTTTAAGGAACGAAGACAAGTCCAGTAACCAGGGTAAGGTAATGTCCCTCACCAATGATCACAATGAGAAAGTACATCGTCTAGTAGTGGATCAGACTAAGGAGTGGTCTGATATGGTAATGAGGCAGCTGACGGAGGAGCACGATTTAAGGAAGGAACATATAGTACAGCAGAATGAATGTCTCCGCAAACTTCTGATCGATGCTCATACTGGACAACTGAAGGAACTTGAGGTCAGACAGGAGAGGTCAGTGCTAGCTTCACAGTAGTACTCTTACATAAACTGATGATTTAATAACAATGTTGACAATCTTTGAATATGATAATTTCTGCACAGACTTAAATTGGTTTCGAAAGTGATTTTCTGTCTTTATAGTATTCTGATTTTTAAGTACAGTACAGTAATATCTTGTTTTACAGCCAACATCCGGACAGAAAAAATGAAGGGTTTCCATAAAATCACAGAATTATGTTATCATTTTCATTTTTAAAATGATAAAAAAGTGTGTGGTGTGTGTATTTCAGAGACAACAAGGAACAAAAGGCAGCTCAGGCAAAGCAATCCGTAGAGTCAAGTAAATCTGTGATGAGTGACAAGTCCATCAAGAACAAGGCTGAAAGAGAAAGGTAAAGAATCAGTATATGCTCTGTATGCACCAATGGAAATGCTTGTGCTTACTCCGAGTCATCATTTCATGTTTTGTGTCTTATTCT
>JAFMSR010000497.1:0-49905 GCA_022818135.1 Saxidomus purpurata
TACAGCAAAAACAATGTTAGCATACCTTTAAACAATGTGATAAAGTGCTCTAGATAGTTTTACACTGAAAACAATAACATTCAGGCTCGGAAAATGACGGAACACGGTCAAATACCGGATTGCACTCAAAAAAACAAAAATAATATCAAACAGGGAACGCCACGTACCAAAAACGCAGCCTCCCCAAAACGAACCCCACAGCACCCAGAAGTGCACACCACCAACACATACACACACACACACACGCACACACACACACACAATCATGTACACACACACATATACACTACCAACACACACTAGCATACAAAGCAAACACACGAGGACAAAACGAACAATTAAAGGAACACAGTGGGGCACCGCCTTGGAACGGTCAGTGGCAAAAACACCACTGGGTAGCTTAAACCGGTTTAAAAGTCACGTAAACGGATGACATCTGTAAAATGTAAACAAATCATTTAAAGAATAGAACGGACATGCAAGGGTGCTGTATGTTGTTGGGCAGTGTTTCATGCTTGACCAACACATACGTGTACAGTTCTGTGATCCGTGACTGTCACAAACTAAAATATAATTTTAAACTAAGATAGTGATACATGTTTTATGAAAATACTAAGTTACATAAAATTTTTTTTTGTTTTTTTTTTTTTTTTTTTTTTTTTTTTTTTTTTTTTTTTTTTTTTTTTTTTTTCTTGACATTTCAACAGGCAATTGAAGTAAGTAGAACAAATAAATTATCAAGTCAAGTGGTTAAATGGTAAGTGCCAGGTCCTAACACTACCCCCCTGGCTTAAGGCTAAGCTCCGTCAGCCTTAACATATCAATTAAAATTAACTTGACTTGTCAGCAATTATTCACATAGTGAATAGTTAAACACTTGAATGAGTAAGGAGCAACACTAAATATGTATTAACACTTTGTAAACTCAAAACGATTATGACTAGAATAAGCGGTAAAATTCCGC
Source organism: Saxidomus purpurata (assembly GCA_022818135.1). Classification (NCBI taxonomy): domain Eukaryota; kingdom Metazoa; phylum Mollusca; class Bivalvia; order Venerida; family Veneridae; genus Saxidomus; species Saxidomus purpurata. The sequence continues at coordinate 965 of JAFMSR010000497.1, forward strand.
ATACACTTATGTATGTCACATTGTTTATGTCACACCTTAAAATAATTAATAACAAAGTTACGTAATAGAACAGTTAAAGTTAAACTTTTCAGTCATTCTACTAGAATGTATGAATTAAATACACTAAACAGTTTATAGTTCTCCAACATTCTTTCTGGGTTTTCAGACTGAAAATGTACTAAACTGAACATATGTTTTACATCGATAGCTTAATTTCTCCTCCGACAATGACAATAAAGCCCAAACTTCATCTGTATGTAAATGTCTCTATGTGCTCCAGTATTTCAGCAATATTTTTTAATTTCAATTAGTTTCTATGGTAATTAAATAAACATGTCACCACAGAGTTTCAAATAACACTTAATATTTACTCAAATTTTGTCGTTTAAATATATTTCTCTTAGCTTGTAGTAGCAAGCTTAGTGTTAAATGTTCCTGTCGTCTTGATTCTAAGTGATTATATATATATATATATATGTCTCCAAAAAGTTAAATACAAGTAGATAGTTCATTTTTTCCTGTCTGGTACTTTGCTTACTGTACTTTTTAACACTGGTTTGTTTTCTTTTCCTTTAGATTCGTCCCTCTTGATTGACGCGAGATGTTCCAGCTTTCTGTCAAGGTTCGCTCTATCCGGTTTAGCTCTGATACAATCTGGCTCAAACTCTGATCCTGACACCTAATAGCTCGGCTGTTGCGGTCAATAGTATCGACAATGGACTTTGTTGATCTCTCGATGGCATCAACTAAAATCGTGAAGTCTACAGCAGGGGTCGCTGTAGGAATGGGCAGCTCATCCCCGTGCCTCTTTGCCGCGCCCTCCGGTCCTGTTTCGTCGGCATTCCGTTTACCAGCAGGTTTAGAAATGTGAGGAAGAGACTGATTTAACTTGGGCTCTGCCAAAATAGGATCATCTACAGAGGAAACTTCTCCCAATGGTTGAGGCATGATGTCTTCTATGCTGTCTGCACTCTCATCACAAAGGGGAGTGTTCAGTAAGTGCTCCGGGGTGTGAAGCTGGTTCCTCTCTGAAGAAACTGGGCCCATGGTACTTGGCAACTGCTGTTGTGCCGGGATTGCCTGTGCTGTAAAGATGTCTGCATAGTTTATAGTCCTAAAATCAGAATACAAAGTGGAAGAAATGGGCACCTGAGTAAAAGCTCCAGATGAAACTCTTGGATATGTTCCAACTGAAGGAGTGGTAGATACTAGAGGTTTAAAAAATGTCATGGTGGTAGCAGCTGTTGGCCTCACTGACTGTGGGTGGGCCACTACATTAACGGGGGATAGAAGCCCCATGCCATAAATGCTTGACGCTGGTGGAACTGGTCGCGAGGTCCTGCCCATTCGTTCGCTAGCAGCTGGTCATCATCCTCTACTTCAAAGATAGAGTCGTCATCAAGCAGGGGTCCTCTGCACGCTTGAAACGGATCATGGATTCTTCCCTGGTGAGAACCTCCATATCAGTGTTCATGACGTAACTTTGCTTGCTTGAACAATACACGATTGCTGCATTGTCAACCTTGCCACCCTGCTTCTGCACGCTGTCCCTGTGTTGCTTGTAATGACTTATGTGCGCCATCAGGGTCTCCCTGTCTTTACAGCGGATATTACAAAGGGAGCAGAAGAATGGTACTTGGTCTAGCGTCACGTGGTACTTGAGAAAGTGAGTGAGCAACAGTCCTCCCTTTCCTGTCTACCTTGTTGCATTTCTTGCAACGGTAGGCTCTGCCCCTGTAGACAGTCTTGCCTGCTGCAACAGACGTCTGAAAGAGATAAAGAGTGTGGAGTTGTAATTTCTAGGTTTTGATCATTACATCTCCTTTGCTCAGTTTGACGTTGTTTTTTTCTTTATTGTTATTATTATTATCATTATTATATTGACTCATATGCTTTGCAGATCAGGTTTAATCCTCGGTTATATCGTAAACGGCACTATGCTATCGTCAGTTCCAAGTTACCAGACGCGCATGATCAAAGGTTACAGATGTGGTACATAACTGTACAAATTTCAGTTACAAATCAAGTGCCAGCTTAGGTTATGAGTCACATACAGTTCACAGTTACGAATTGTGCACTCTTCCGACATTAATCAGTTAACGTGAACTTTTAATTTTACACGTCTGCACAACAGTCGAATGTAGAAATACCAGGTTACATTCAGTTACATAAAGTTAAAATTCAAACTGATATATTTCTTATATATAAAATTCAGTTGATTTTGTCATAACTCGGAAATGTTTTCAACAATAGACGTGATGTCTTGTTTTCAGCTCACCAGGTTACATTTGGTTAGCCTGTTACACTTTAGGTTGCACACAATTAACCTAAATTTACAGTGGACTTTTCGAACACTTCGCCCAAAAGCGATCTCCAGTTCTCAACTCCACAGGTTATACTCAGTTACATTGAGTTACCACGTTACAATGTTAAATACGGTTAAGATACTTAGAAACAAAAAAAACAAAAATAATATCAAACAGGGAATACCACGTACCAAAAACGCAGCCTCCCCAAAACGAGCCCCACAGCACCCAGAAGTGCACACCACCAACACACACTTTGACTTTTGAAACACTTGGAATATAAGCGTTCTCCTGTTTTCAACTTGCCAGGTTACATTAAGTTACAATGGTTACCAAGCTACAATATTGAAGTTACATTAGAATAGCAAAATAAACTAAATAGTGCGAAATAGTTTATTGTCAATAATAAAATTCTACATTTAAAGCTGCTCGCTCTCAGATTTTGGTAAAAAAAATGAAGTTCTCCAAACTGTATGAAAATACACATTTTAGCTCATAGTCATGTAAAAAGGTTCCAGTATAAATCCCTGTAACGTTTATCTGTAGATTTGAAATAATACGCTACCAAAAAATAATGCGTTGCAAACGCTTTTGAAATTCAAATATAAACATCTATTGTAGCAGTGTCGTTAAACCAGCATTTTCAATCGATTTTTGCAAATTCCTACATAGATTTGTACTTTTATTGTTGATTCTAGCCTTTAATTTTATATTTATGTATTAGTATGTGAATTTTGAAAATTTTATTTTTTTCAGTCGCAACTGAAAGCGAGCAGCTTTAAGTCTTGTTGAAACAATGCGAGTCAAAACTCAATGAAATTGTAATAACTGTTAAAATAATTGAAGGTTATTCTTCTTCTTTTTTAAATGTTCCTACTGCTTTTCTATATCTCGATGTCCTCTCTTTAGTTTGCTGATCCATCTAGGAATGTGGGTTCCCTCATATGGCTTGATTTTATCGTGGTGAAGTAGCTTTAGCTGTCCTGCGTTTAGCTTGAGGAGATAGTTAATCACGGATTTCTTTTCCCTTATCAAGAAAGGACCATCATACTTTTTCTCCAATTTTGGAGTAACCCCTACAGTCCTGGTCTCGTGCAGAAACCATACAATGTCGCCTACATTATACTATTTAAATACTTTTTTGTGTCATACACAGCTTTGCTTCGTTTGTTAGAAACTTTAAGGTGTCGTCTAGCAACATCATGTGCATGAAGCAGTTTCTGTTTCTGCGTTTTTGGTACGTGGCATTCCCTGTTTGATATTATTTTTGTTTTTATCATTTCGACATGAGTTACATATTCTGGTTGTCCCTTTAGCGTATTAGGCTGGCCGTATATTAAATCAGCTGGGATTGACAGAGGTGAGCCCCACCGTGCTATAAATGCATTTAAAATTTTAGAGGCGCATTCCTCGGCTGATTGACTTTTTGTTGGCATAACCTCTACATATTTGGTAAAGTGATCGGTAAGCGTCAAGATATATCGGTTTCCACGTGCAGTTACTGGGAGTGGTGCTACATAATCTCTAGCTAGTGTGTCCCATGGGGCTCCACTTAGCAGATGTCCCATTGGTGCTTTGGTGTTTCTTGTGGTATCCTATCTGCTGCACACGTGTCACACCGGCGAATATACAAGTTGATATCTTCTCGCATATCAAACCAGTAGTATCTCTGCTGTGTCCTTTCTTTCGTCTTTTTAGTACCTAGGTGGCCTGAAAGAAGGGAGTTGTGCATATGGTACATATCTTCCTCTCTTAAAGCTCGCGGCAATATCAGTTGTCTATATTTATCAGTCTCGTTTGCTTTCCTTCAACAGGGTTTTGTCCTGTAAAAACAAGTTGTCCCAAATGATACAGTAGTGACGCGTTGCAGGGCTCTCGCTTGCCATTTCTTCTTTGGATGGTTTCTTTCCATTAGCATTAGCCATTAAAATGGGTGCAATGTCTGAATCTTCCTGTTGTTTCGTACTCAAATTCACAGTGGTGTACCCTGTTAACCAGCAATGACTTTCTGCTGCGTGGTTCGTATCTGTAGAAGTATCTTTTGAAGTGCTCGGCTTTTATGAATTATTTGCAGTTATCGCTTTCACAGTTTCTTGTTATTTGTACTGGAAGCAATGTGGTTATAACAGCCGTCTAGGTCCATGGTTTCAGCTCTCCGTCTACATCTGGCGCATGAGCCACATTTCAGTGGTTCTGTCATATCTAGGCACGTGCAATCGGGGGGGAGTCGCGCATCTAGACAGTGCATCGCAGTGACCTTGCTTTTTGCCTGGGCGATATTCAATTTCAAAGTCAAACAATGCTAGGATTTCTACCCAGCGGGCTATTTTGCCACTAGGCTCTTTTAACCTGAACAGCCATACTCGGGCTTGATGATCGGTACGTACTTTAAATTTTCGGCAAAGTAGATACTGCCTGAACTATTGTACAAAATAGACCACTGCTAATAATTCGCGCTCAGTTATGCAGTAATTCCGTTCTGCCTTATTGCAAGCTCGACTTGCATAAGCTAACACTCTCTCACGGCCACCTTGCATTTGCTGGAGTACGCCTCAAATACCTACACCTGATGCATCTACATCCAGCAGAAAGACTCCACCTTCGTTTAGTGGATAGCCCATTACATCTGGACTAACAAGTGCTTCCTTTAATGCTCGAAAGGATTTTTCGCATGCCGCATCCCAAACAAAAACCCTATCTTTTCTTGTAAGCTCCACTAATGGTCTCGCAATGTTAGCAAAGTTTCTAACAAATCGTCTATAATACGACCCAGTAGCCACAAACTGTTTCACTGTCTTAGCGTTTTCAGGTCTAGGCCACTGTACTATTTTCGCTACATTTGTGGGATCCGGTTTTACCCCGTCTTTAGTCACAACATGCCCTAAAAACACCACTTGTGTCTGTAGCATATGACACTTCGCGGGCTTCAGTTTTAGGCCTGCTGTTTCTATTCTATCGAGAACTTGACTTACCCTATGCATGTGTTCTTCAAACGTTCGCCCATATAGTATGATCATCAATAATAAACCAGACACGTGACCCATTGAAGGCCTTGCAATGCCAATTCCATTGTGCGCTGGAATGTACTACCAGCATTATTCAAGCCAAATGGCATCCGGGTCATCTCAAAATGGCCAAATTTGCAAACACCCACTTGTAAGATCTAAACTACTTAAGAGACTGGATCCTGCCACTGCGTCAAGACAGTCCTGTATGCGTGGTAGCGGGAAACCATCAGGCTTCACTAGAGCGTTGACCTTCCGGTAATCGACACACGGTCTAATTGCCCCCCGACTTCTTGCGAACTAGAATTATTGGTGAGGCCCAGGGTGATGTACTCTTTTGTATTACGCCTTTCTTAATCAGGTCTTCTATCGCTCCCTTTTCTTCGTCGGCGTATACTAAGGGCACCCGGACCTTTGGTTTACGGGCGGTGCTTCTCCAGTATTTATGGGATGCTCTGTTAAATTGGAAAGCCCTATGTCGCATTCATGTTTTGAAAATGTGTCCTGGTACTTAACCAATAGTCCTGCTAACACCTCTTTCTCGGTTTTAGATTTCCCTACACTTGACTTTTCTAGTAGCAATTTTAGGTGTTCCGTGACATCACATGGTTCAGCTTTTCTGAATGAGTTATCTCTTATTGCAGGCCGTTTACTATGATTGGTCTGTACTTGCTCATTTGATCATCTTCATTTTCTTTCTCCTGGATCACTCTCACTTCGCTCGATTGTCTCTGCACGTGCAATTTCAGCATTTTGTCGAAGAAGCATCTGTGATGGAAACGGGTTCATTACTCTTAATTTACATGTTGGTGCTGTGTTTATATCTACAAGAGTAGAAGCCATTAATACGTTATACTCGTCTTTAAAGTGCTCTGTTGGTTCCACAAGGTAATTTTATTTCTCACTTAGGTCATCTTCTCGCCTTTCCACATATACATCGATCACTACTTCAGCATTTCCAGGTATTTCACAGTCATCTGCCGCTGTTACTTTCCTGGCTTGCTGGGTGCCTCCAATCTTCATGCATGGAATATCAACCCCATCCAAGACAATCTTACTCTGGCTCAAAAGGATGTCAGCTGGACCTTTCTCACTTGTCATGAGAATGTCGAATCCCAAAAGAGCATCATCTTCTATCTCTGCTACGATAGCTTCTCTGGTGATCTCTAATGGACCAAGTTTTTCGTCATTTTCAGGAACAGTGCGTCTTGTACTTTTTCTCGACATTCTATCATAATCACCTCTGTGGCGCATTTGGATCATGTTTACTACATGAAACACTGCCTCGTCGATATTCTCTGGTTCCTTGTGATATTCAACCTCGAATTTAATGTCTTCGTCCAGCAATCCATCTAAGAATCGTCTCACCAGGTCCTCATCCCTTGTGTGCCTGTCCCGATATCCGTGCGCCTTATCGTACAACATCTTCAGCTCTGCTGCATATACCTCTGCCGTCTCACCATGCCTTTGTGATCGCCTGCTGAATTTTGCCGCAAATAAGCGTGCTGTTTCAATAACGCGGTACCTGCTATTCAGCTCTTTTATAAGCTCTTTGTAGTTTGACAAAATCACGCGTGGAAGCTGACAAAGAACAAACTGCGCGGCTTAACCTTCGATTTTTTGGCAAAAGTTGGTCTAGTTTATCTTCGTGTGACCACCGGTACCTATCGGCAATGGCTTCAAACCTAGCTATCCAGGTTGCCCAGTCTTCTCTACCTGTAAAGGCATTTATTTTCAAAGGTGTTCCACGATTGTGAGATCTATCTACTAATGGGATAGCGTTGGGCCTTGGGGCTGGCATGTATTCATAAGGTAAATATCCAGGCTCTCTTGTCAAAGGTTGGTTATACTGAAAGTTTGGGACAGGTTCCCCTTGGTCAAAATACAACTGGTTTTGGTTACCATTGTAGGGCAAATTTCTACCATCGGCCATACCTGGCTGTGGGCACTGTTGCACACCCTTGGGTTCGGATCCGACCCAAATTTAAGGCTGGTTAGGCAAGTTTCTGCTAGGAAAATCCGTATTCCGTTCTGTTGTGTTATTGCTAATAGTTACTCTAGGCAACTGTCTGTTAGATTCGTTTTGAGTGGGGAAAGTCCCATGAGTAGTTCTATTTTCTTTGTCGTCTTTAAGGATTTTTAGTTCATTTACGACGTCTTTTAATACACCTGTGATATTATCCACCATGTTTTCAAGGGCGACATTGTTATTACTACTACTCTGAATTTGGTCGGGCATAATGTGATCAGTATCAGGCACTTCGACATAAACATCATCTTCTGAGGAAATAATGGACTGGTTATCATTGCAATCTGCGAACTGCATATTGTTTTGTACAAGTCAATCACAGTGGTTACTCGCGGTATGTACGCTTGACATCAAGTTAAAGGTCACTTCCTCATCGCTCTGAATCTCGAACTTATTATCCCGTAAGTTCGCTCAGACCGCATTAGACTGGTTTAAGTTTCATAACTTTTATTTTCCACATAACATGCCAGTCCAGGTGAAAATATCCACGATAGTTGCTTAATAAAATTTGGTAACGTTCCTTTAAAGCTTTAACATCAGAGTGAAGCGTGGCTATATAGACGTACACCGTCCTCAAATAACTTGAAGATTCAAAAGATAAATTGAGCTCTTACTTCAAGCTGTTTAACCTAAGCCGTTGGCCGTGTGGATAGACAATGTAAAAATGAATGGCTAAAATTGTGATTTAAACGGACAAGGGTTCGCCTTCAAGATTCTTGTACTGACTGAGCCAGAACGATAAAAATCGTCCCTTTTATAATAAAACACCAAAAGTGACCCAAAACATGGTCAAAATGGGTCACATCGGTCACAATAACTAAGTGAACCGCGGGTCACTGACCGGAACGCTGGTTACTGACCCGAGATAGGGTCACAAACTGTAACCAAACATTGTACTTAGTAATTCCACAAGCTAAAATAGAATTGCACACACGTAAATGATAAACAATGTTCAAAATACTAAGACATGACTACCATAGGAAAGTATTTGTGGGTTTCCTTGAATTTAAACATCTTTGAAGTTTTTGTTGATATAGTGGTCCGTAACCATTACCAAGAGTAACCATCCCAGAATGCAATGTAAACATGGGAGCTACCTCAAATACACAGACACGTGGCATGGAAAATATTGAAAATGACTCAAGTTTTACAGCAAAAACAATGTTAGCATACCTTCAAACAATGTGATAAAGTGCTCTAGATAGTTTTACACTGAAAACAATAACATTCAGGCTCGGAAAATGACGGAACACGGTCAAATACCGGATTGCACTCAAAAGTCACGTAAACGGATGACATCTGTAAAATGTAAACAAATCACTTAAAAAATGGAACGGACATGCAATGGTGCTATATGTTATTGGGCAGTATTTCATGCTTGACCAACACATACTTGTACAGTTCTGTAATCCGTGACTGTCAACTAAGAGAGTTTTTATGAAAATACAGACCTGACACTTCAACAGGCAATTGAAGTAAGTACATGTACATAGAACAAATAAATACTCAAGTCAAGTGGTTACATGGTAAGTGCCAGGTCCTAACAATATCACGTTATATTTTCACCGAGTGGGCACCAAAAGTGAAATTTCACGAGTGGTGTTCACGGGTGAAAGTATCGTAACATTAAATCGATACCACTAATTGATTTTTTATTCTATGTTTCAAACTCTGCGTTTGTCGAGTCTGTTTCAATAAAATCGCGGGAAACGTCTTCAGAAAGCATAGTTAGAATAATGTAATTTTAACGACGTCATCGTCGTATGGTTTCAAGCATTCATTACGCTCGGTATACATTTTGACGTTAATCCGGGTAGAACATTATATAATTTATTCTGGGTAATCAGTGAGTTAATTCACCGTTATATTCCGATACACCAATGAAAAAAAATAAAATAAATTGAATTCTAACACGACTGGTTGTGTTTTCTATATAAACATATAGGGAAAAATTGAACTTTATTTAACGATAAAATACAGCACGTTTTACCAAGGAGGACGTGCCGCGACATGACGTATTTACGTGACGTATGTAAACAAACGCGTCCAATCACATTTAGCGTTTTAAAGTAACAATGATGTACTGTTGCGAGTTGAATATGGTTCATGGTAATTTTCAAAGAAAACTTCATGTTTTAATCGAAACGATAAATATGTGCATATAATTTATCGTTGAATAAAATACAGTCAGTCGTTCGAATGCGAGAAATATAAATCACTCGTGCTACGCACAAGTGAGTTATTAACTACGAATTCAAAATCGTGACTGTATTTTATTCAACGACAAAATACAGGGACGCATTGATTATTTCTTAAACACTCTATTGAATAACTAAATTGTTGATGAATTTTGCTCAAACTGGTGATTACGTAGTGACATAGGGAAGGAACTGAGGCACATAAAAAGGAGCAATCTTGAAGTTATGTTGTCTGTTGAAGTGAAACACAAAATTGAACACGCACATTTACTGAAATTATATTTCAAAATAATAAGAAAAACACTTTTCATCCTCCGCAATACTGTTAACCTGATGAAATAGCAGACTGAGTATATTAATTTCTCTTTTAGAAGCAAGAAGCAGATAAATGTTTGTTAGAGAGGATGGTGTTTAGTAAATGCAGGATTATGTGACAGTGTCGTTACAGATGTAGGTATGTGCACATTAATAGTTTACTGCAAGTTCATCTACTAGGGTAGACCATGTATACAACTACATTAAGAATCAAGCGAATTTACACAATATAAATGCACTTTTTTCCGTTGACATTTTTACAAAAATTTTGAAATTCAAATTGAATGTCAAACGATTTTGCAAGGTAATTCATCATTGCATCACTGTCGTCAATATTTTGCTTAATCTTTTTAAAGTGGTTTTATATCATTAAATTGTTATTAACATATATTTCCATACATATGCAAAAATGTCCTTTTTTAACATTATACAATCTGTAATATACCCCTTTCCCTATTGCTTCTTTTTCATGTAACAGTTAATAAAGATATCCCAGTTAATAGATTTATTTGGAAAATTATATTTAAAAAAAATCAGATAGTCATATAACCAGAAATAGTTTAAATAAAATTATTTCATATAAGATTAATTTTTTGTCTCCTTATACTACTTGCTTCTTCATAAAACTTCTACGTCATATGTCTTACAAATGGTGATCGCATACGTTTCTTCAGTTAACGCTGAATGTCCCTTCTGAAATAATGTTTTGTCTTAATACATTTTTTTGAGATAAATATACCAGTTATCTCCTTCTTATGCAAAAGAATATTTGTGTTTTGCAATTATATTATTTCTCAAATAAACATACGAACATTATTTTGTATATACTATGCCATTATTTGTACATGTAAGTCTGTATATGTACCAGTCTTCAAATTTGAAGGAAGTAAAAATTAATAAAAAAAAAATAAAGCTATTCAACACAAACGCAGTACACGATCGAGTTTTGTGTTCTGTATGAAATAGTAGGATAAAAATGTAACCAGTATATTGATAAAACGTAACATTACCCTCTTTTTCATTTAGCTTTAACACCAACGGAAAAAGCATTCAAAGGAAATAAAAACACTGATATAAAGTATTGGCCATTAAAATTCCGTGCACGAAGTTGTTACTGCTCTGTCGTTCTATGTTTAATTATAATAACAAAATATTCATCTAATGCTCCGATACCGGCGTACAAGTAAATGTGTGTGCAGTTATTTATTTATCAAAGAATCAAAGAATGATACATTTACATTCATTATCACTATCACTAAAACATCTACTCCGATCAATTAAGTCTAATGAGTACATGTAAGTACTTTTACTGAGAAAATACTCTAGTTTTTCATACGGGTTAATGGTTGCCTGTCTATCTACCATGGAACACAGGAACATTACGTTATTTCATTATCAAAATTACCTGTTTTCACTCCTTTTATGTATTTACATGGCTAGTTCTTTGGTACTTTTTTGTTTTTGTTTTTATAGCAGATTAGACATTCGTTTTCTGTTACCGTATACACTATAATTATACCACGAGTCTTATTTTATCTCTAGTCAGTGTGCCGGACGTGCCTGCTTGTAAATATTTACCACAGCGTCTGTTAGGCTGTATAATGGTGCCATAAATGCAGCTTCTTGTAAATCTATGATGCAATCCTGTATTTGTACGAATGTTTCTCCTAGGGAAGAAAGTAAATGCAAACGTTGATTTTTTTTATTAATCGTGTTCAACTTAATGAAACGCTGAATGAAGTTTTCCGTATTGCAGTATTGCACAATTAGAAGTAATAAAAACGCCTTTTAGTGTTTAAAATTATTTTGGCGAATCGCTGCATTTGGGTATATAAATAATCCTAACACGACTTCCATTTCGTCTCTCATAAGCAAAGAAGGATTTGAGCGTGGTAAACTATACGGTATATCACTCAGGTGACCGTTTTGCAAATTACGCTTACATAATTCAAAGCGTCCACACACGTTCGTATTGTTGGTCCTTTTGTTAAAGATTCACTAAACGTTCACCAAATCGCAACAGTAAATCTCTTGATCTATAATGGAAGCTTAGTTTTAGGATATCTCAATATATAAACGTGTAGCTTAAAATTATGCGTGACGTTGTATGTGTTTTATGTCATGTATATGACGTCATCAACGTTTAAAACCCGGTTGGGTAAGCGCTCAGCTTCATGAAGTCAAACGGTTTATTTATAAATGCAGATGATTTCACTGTCGTGATAAATTGGTTGAAGATTTCCTCTCCCATAGATCCAAACAAGATGTTTTAGAAGATTCTGCCTCTGCCACCTCCCGAGTCACTTCTGGAGTACCCCCAGGGTAGTGTACTGGGATCTCTGCTTTTCCTGACATACATCAACGATCTTCCTTCAAAGGTAAAATCCACAGCTCGTCTATTTACTGATGATTGCCTACTATACAGACCGATCAAGAGCCCAGAAGATGCACACCAACTACAAAGTTACCTTGATCAACTACTTAGCTGGGAAAAGGACTAGAAGATGTCCTTTAATCCGAAGTGCGAAGTGATCCACATATCAGCCAAGCGTACTCCAACGTTTTCCGAATACTTCATCCACGGAACTCGCTTGAAAACCACAGATACTGCAAAATATTTTGAAGTCACTATCACCAAAGATCTTTCCTTGAAAACACATGTCAACAACATTACAAAAAAAGCAAACTCCAAAATGTCTTTCATAAGAAGAAACATACGCGCAAGCCTATCTGATGCCAAAGCCGAAGCATACAAGACCTATGAACAACCCACCAAAGAGTATGCCTCAACAGTCTGGTCCCCCCACCGAGTTCAACAAACTGCACAAATCGAAGCTGTACAACGGAGAGCTGCCAGGTTTGTGAAAAACTACAATGCACGCACTAGTAGTGTCACTGGTACAAAAACGACGGGAAAAAGCCCGAACAATAATAATATACAAGATCAGAAACAACCTAGTCGATGTCACTCCAAATCCACCACTCACATGACCAGTAAATAGATTGCGAGTATACTCTGAGAGCGAGGCAATCACTGAAGATGATGTAAATAACTCGAGACTTCGGCCTTCGTGCTTAGATTACTACGCATCTTAACTCCACACAGTGATACAATAACCGGTATATCACTCAAAAGTAAAATATATTTCCTAATAACAGACCAAGCCAGTAAATAGGAGAACAATGCTGATTTACAAAAAAATATCTTAAAACACTAAGTAGTTTAATGCAAGCGCCGCGCCTGACCAATTCATTTTCGTAAATGCATCAAAATGAACACTAACCTATGCATAGTTGATGCTTTAAATCATTATTCAATTTAAATGTGAGAAAATATTATAAATATCGAGTTTTGCAATTAATAATGTGGTACTTTGGCATTTAGCTATTGATCTATAGGACTTTAAATTAAAGTGAATTTTAGCCCTTTGCTTAGAATCAATTTCCGTTTAATAACAATTAGAAACTTGCAGCGTTATATCATATCAAACGAAGTATATCGCGCATTACTCTTAAAGGTTATCGGATTTTCGTTATACTCATGGTTCATTAAGAACTTAAGCTGTAATCAAATAAATTCCATATCCACGTAAACAAGTTGCATAGCAATTTACATGGACCATGGATATAAAACTTCAACGAGAAAGAAATGAAATATATAAGAGTAGATATCTAGTTCCTGGTCTTAAGATCAGGTAAAGCAGCATTTCAATAAAACTAAATAAAAAAAGAAATTGAGGGAATAATTTTAAACGACAAATCAAAAACGTTAAAAGATTAGATATTAATAGTGTTTCGACCTGTATAAAATGTACATATACATGACACAATACTGTATTGAATATATGAACATTTATACATTTTATAACTATGTAATCATCGTGTGCAATGAATAAAGGAGTAAATAAAAAATATGTCAAAATACAAAAAAGAAAACACAAGAAAGGCATTAAGAAACATTTTATTTGCGATCCTTGTACAAACTTTACCGCAGGCTGACATTAAATTCATATCACAAAATGAATAAAAACCTATTAATCAAATATCAATGAATCTAAAAAGTGTCAGTGTTTAAAATGACTTCTTAGATCATTATCATATAAATATCTGTAGATTGTTTATGAAATAACATCCGTTCCAGCGGTGTTAGTCGTTTAATAAACAATGATTTGGAGTACTGATACACAGTAATTAGCCACGAAGGCCGAAGGCCTGAGTGGTTAATAACTGCGCATCAGTACGACAAATCATTGTTTATTAGACGATAACAACGCTGAAAAGGGTGTTATTTCGATTCTAACATGACCAGATACTACAAAAAGTTGATAAATGCAAAGTGTTATTTTCTACGCGAACGCTCATTTAACGTCATGCGGCGCTATATGACGTCATGTTTACAGCACATCGGTTCCCGCGTTGTTTATGGTCTAATATAACATAATTTTTCTACTCTTTGTATATAGAGACAAAATCGTGAGTCATGTTAGAATAGCATTTTATCAACGGTATGTAAAAGATTTATTTACCAAACTTTTAAATTTGTGGGAGACTGAAAGACCATTATTCCCTTAAAGTGGCCACGTATACACTCTAAATCAGGTAGTGTAACCACACTGTAAAAACAGAAAGGAAACTTTACACTGAAATGGGTGGCAGCTGGGTTGCCACCCATTTTGGTGTAAAGTAACCCTATTGTTTTTATGGAAACAATACACCCTGCTATCGGGGAAGCAGGACACCGTTCATGGTGTTATTTAACACGTTTTTCACAAGACAAACGTAACACGTTAGTGTCAGCCTACACTTTCATTACATATAAACCCTTTTATCAATTCATGACGGCAAAATCTTGACTCATTGGTCCTATCACTCCCATACCATTTCTCGAGAATGTCAAACAGATGGTTTGTGTAAGACCAATATTTAAGAAGATCTTAGTCAGTGGTTACGTAACTAAATTTTCAAAGAACTACTTATCTGAACTCTTTACAACATTCTGACGGGTTTCATAACTAAACGTCACGAAAAGACTTTTCGTTCATAATTTCGCGAATAATAGCAAAGTGTTCATGTATGATACACGGATGTGTCCCGGTCTTAGTCACGCTACAATTTGAGACCATAACCATGTGCATGGAATGCGGCATAGAATTAAGGCACATGCACGAATTTTAGGGCAAAGTTAAACTTCCGTGTTACTATATCCCAGTAGGTGTATCTGACCAACTTACACTTGTACGGATTTACAAAACGCCAGATCGGGAGTATCTCTTCACTGATTTTGGAGTAAAATTGCATTTCGGTGATTCTCTACTCGCACACGGTGTAACTTACACGGTAACACCATTTTCCAAGCTGGTTTACACTATATTCAGAGATAATTAACACTTATTTTTTACAGTGCATGTCTTTAGCTGGTTTTATTAAATATTTTCTTTGTAGGGAGGCGGAATCTAGAACCGGTTAATATTCGAAAATTTGACTAGCTGTTAAGTTAATCGTTGGATGTGGGAAATACTAGTCTGCTGTTTTGAATTTAATTTAAAGAGATTTTAGATTTCCACTGACCTTAAAACATACCCTATATTGTAAGGTCTTTCAAAATGTTTGTTTTAGTAAAACCCCTAATTTTAATCGACTGATAGTTTAACTGCCTGTTAAAATTTGGAAACAAGAAACACACCACAAGGTGCTGCTTGACGATCATTCGCATCATAAAAACTCGAAGTGCTTAATATCAATGTATTATTACAGACAGAAATGTACTACAGTAATATTTGTTAAAGTTGTTAAAAACTACATAAACACTGTTATTTTACTATACATAAATGGCACCTGCAATAGAAATGTATAGAGAGGAACTTCGAATACATTTCAGCTTCGCAGATATTAATGATGAAAAACGATTATTATTTTTAGAGTCAGTTAATAGCAGATTATAAAATAATTGTTTGAGTGTCAGAACTTGCTAGAAAAAACTGCATATCATTCGTATAGACTATGAATCTTTTTTGCGCCATTGACTTCTTAGTCTTGAGTCGAAACTATCCGTATTTTCTTTTATTAAATGATATAATTACTGTTCAAGGTTACCATCGAATTCCAAGAGAAACTGATTTGACATCTAGAAAAATGAACATGTCCATAGCTGTAAACAAAATATGAATTTGTGTGACAGTTTCATTCCCATTGAATATAGAGGCAATCTTGAATATCTTAGTCAAAATTCGAAAATCAACCATTTCTGTTTATATGTACACGTACACTGTATATCCATTTTTATTATATACCTATTAATGTTTATCTGAATTATCTTTAGTATTTGTGCAGTAAAGTACAACATTCCGTATCAGATGAAATAAGCCGTATCTAAGCTGTCCATCATGTAGGTTGTACACATATGCATATTCATATTACAATCCTACTCTGAAAGTTGAAAATAGATCAGTATTGCTGCAGTAAAATCAGTTTGGTCTCATTGTCGTCGCATTCATTTTCAGGTTGCAATTGAAGTCAAAGGAATACAATTTCTTTTTCTCATTAAATAAACTATATAATTATGTGATTTACAGTTTGCATTTACTTTTTATAATTGGTGTTTCTTTATACACGGAAGACACAGGTGACGCCAGTGGCGTCATTTACGTCATATAAAACGTGACATGAAATAGTGTGATTTGTTGATTTTACGCCATCAATGACACACATCACCGTTTATATAAATTAAACATGACATTCGGTAAAAGGTATATATTAAAGGAAAACAGTCGGTAGTCATTCGCATTATCAACTAAATTGCTTATAAAAAATTGAATGTACCATTGCAGACAGAAACTTTATGCAGTATTATTTTGTTTAAGTTGTTAAAAAAATACATAAAACACTGTTATTTTTACAAAACATATTTTTTTTGCATAAATGGCAGCTGCAATAGAAATGTACAGAGAGAAACCTTGAGTATATATCACTTTCGCAGATATTAGTGATGAAAAATGTTTGTGTTTTAACGTCTTTTGATACAGCCGAGAAAGTTCGATCCTACCATGACCATACCGGTAGTGTCCGTAGGCAAAACACACATAATTCAACATTGACTCTCTCTCTTTTCGAGGTTGATTCAATCTGGAATGAGTCTCGAGAGTGATTAATCTAAGTTGTAAGAAATGTTTCGCAATCGAGAATAAATAAATTAGTATACAAAAAAAAAACAAAAAACAAACAAAAAAAAAACAGTCGTTTTATTTGCGGGATGTATCTTTCTCGTTGGCTAAATAGTTCAGGATCACACTGGAGGTTCTGCCTCTCAAGTGATCCGGAACTATACAGTCAACTCGAAAGATACGACATCGCAGATCAGCCGACCGTTATAGTTTTCAGTATATATTAATCAATCAGAAAAAACATTCAGTGTATATAATGTCGTTTTATTTGTACGTTTTATGAAAATTATAAGTATTATCAAAAGCATGCATATGTCTTTCAATTGTGAAAAGAATGTGCAACCTGACCTCAGCTCAAACCGAGCTTTCCTCACTTCAGGGCGAATGCTCTACAAACTGAAATATACGTCCGCTTACTCATTTTCTTTCCATCTAACTATCAAAGAAAGTACCGTAATACTCTTCCTCACTATGTTGTCATTTGACATCTATTTAATATACATTTTGTATATATGACATTTACAATTAAAAAGGCACACTCCTTTCATTGAATCTTACTACTTATACTATTCAGTCAAACCAACATGAACTCAACGTAAACATAACAAAACAATACATTTTTTTTCAAGTATTTCTATAGATGTTGGTCAAGTTGTGATGGCAAGGTTAGAGCAATTTCATGTTATATTGTAAATATCCCTATACGTGAATAACAGAAAATATTTGAACATTTGTTTCTACAAATATGTACTTCCTGACTTTTGTGGTTGCAAAATAATTGCGTAGGATACCGGTGCTACGTGTAAGAATAAATATTTAATTTATTGTATGTATTTGACTTTTTAAATGTCAAACAAATTATGAGAATATGAAACGCCTACATGTTTTAAATCTGATTTCGAAATTTCAACTTTTTGTTTTTTCCCCGCACATAGCTCCATATTGCTAATTTATATACACAAGCATGAGGGTCGGTCAGCAGACTTTGGTATAAGGGCCATATGTGTTTGTTTAAAAAAAAAATATTTTACCAGGAAATCATATTAAATTTCTATTACCTAACTGTAAGTTTTTGTGACTTAAGTTAATTTGTTTTACTATTTAAAGGATTAAAAAGTTATAGATACGGCCATGCCCAAATATCAGGAATATTAGAACATAACGAAGAGTCCACAGGCTCTATTACTCTTCAGTGTAAAAATCACTAGCCCAAGTCTTTCGGCATCTTTTGACATTAAAGAGTTTCAATACCGCAAATAACCATCACGAAGGTCTAACAAATGATATGTTAATATTTAACATAATAGAAAATAACAAACAATATTCTGAAAGAAAAAGGTTCATAGATTAAAATAGATAAATATTAAGACTAATATGTACTTCCTAGTAGAAACTATATCAAGCAAAAATTTACCAAATCTATGTTTACTGTAGAGTTTGCGATATCGGTACATAGGCTGATTTTGAATGCTAACATCACCGTCTTCATACCCTTTGTTGTATACATGTATCTGTTAAAAGGTTATAATATCACAATCAGTCATAAAACAACTCTTATTAACAATTTTGATTGAAGACATTTCATAAACAGTCGTTCGTTTTGTTTTAACTTGAACATAATGGAACAATGATTACCGGATTGATTGGAAGTACTGCTGCGTTTGTAGGGAGATCATTGCATGTGCTGACATTAAAAAACAATGTATTGTCCGAATCTTTTCAATGACCCTCATAATATTTAAGAATGATGTAAAGGTCATATTTACTACAAAACTAAACTCGTGTTTACATTTTTCAAACTGAGTAGAAGAAGACAAAAGATTGAAAATGGATGGTAATGTAACTATTGTTACAATAATTGGTGAACAATGATACGCTTGTATTGATACATTACAACATGATTGTTTTTACCATTAGTGGTAACACAATATTTACTACCATTAAGTTAACAATTGAATTTAGAGTTAAATTATTTTTAATGCCTCTAAACACTGGAATATTGAACCGATACAATCCTGAAAACGACACCAGTCATTACGAGCAAAGTGGTGCAATCTGAGTTTATTGTACTGCGGACGAAGCCGGAAGCCAGGCTATTGGAGATCGATGCACTCTCTTAGAGTATATAAGAGGCTTTTCAAGTTGGACTATAATACCCTAATCCTCTCTTTGAACCAGGTTCTTTTCTGGAAATTAATAGAGGTATGTACAAATTGTATAATTATGTTTTATTAAGTGTATTAGTGTATTAATTTAATATTGTTTTACCTGACATTTTGCCATCGTCTATTGAATATAGTTTGACAGTTTCTGTTTATATACTTGTTTATTGCCTTAAATATTATATTAGAAACATTTTAATAAATTGTAATTGAACAAAGTCTAAACTTTTTTTAAGGATGATACATGTATGTCACGTCAAGTCTACATTTTCTTGTCACTGTATTTTTATGTCCGTAAATTGATTATAAAATTCTTATTATAAAATAAAACTTGTTAAATAAGCACATTTTAAACTAGCTGAGTTAAATTCAATTTGCCTTAAAGGTTGCAATATCCCCTTGCAATATACTTTGCAATAACGTAGGTACATTTATAGAAGATAGCTTTACCTAAGTTCCAAAGATAAAATAAAGATACAATGCTTCCGCGGCATGTTGCTACACAGCATCCCCGAATAAAACAGTTATGCGAAACACTAACAAAAATATACTAAATAGATAATAATGAAGCCTGTTTATAATTGTACGGATTGCAGTCATTTTACTGTTGTATCAGAGTGAAATAATTCGCATTATTTAGACTATATATTCAAACATAGAACACATTATTACTGAAAGTCTGTGTCAATTGATTCAGTCTATCTGATTTCATAGACAATCTAACAGAAAACCTAACCTGACATGTAATTCCCTAAATTCATCACAGGATTATATATATTCAGTATGTTTAGAAAGAAAGAAATATTTAGCATGTGAAAGGTTCTTTTATAAAAGTCAACACAAATGAATTAGAAGAAAGGATGATTCTCGTTACTATAATAATATGCCATTTATGATAAATGAAAGTAAAAAATAATTATTAAGGCGTAAAGCTAGGTTTTACCGTGTTTTATGTTTTTTAACATGATAGCAATGTTACCCAGAATGCCGGCTTTTCTCAAGTCGTGTATCGGATTATCATACGAGGGCGGAGCACGAGTTTGATCCGACAGCGACGAGAGACAATCCGGCGTCTGGATCAAATTTCTATGAAAATAACTCATTTATTATATACCTTTGGATATTTGCCCACACTAATACTCTTACCTTTAAATGACATTTAAGCATAAAATAGAAGGTAAACTCGAATAAGGGTATACATGTGTTGTATGCGGCGTTATTTATTGGACGTCACTGTATAAATAAGACGCAAATTTATTTTATGCTTTCAGTGAATTATAGTTTTCTCAGTGAAATGAAAGTGATAATCCACATTTTTGAAGCAGTGGATTACCATTTTTATTTTCACTGTTTTTGCAATCTTTAACCGGGATTTACGTCAAAAAGTATACCGAGCGTAATTAATGCTGGAAACATTGCAACGATTACGTCGTTAAAATGACCTCATTTGCGCTATGTTTTCTGATGACGTTTTCCGTAACTTTCGATATTTTATAGAAACAAATTCAATAAAGTCGAGTTTTAACCATAAAATAAAAATAAAAATTGTTTGTATCGGTGTAATATCACGTTAATTTCACTCGTGAACACCAAAAGTTGTTATTTTCTACAATTAACCTCTATATATATTTCCATTTGTTAACAAATGATAGTTTGAGGATAATAAGAACTGAGCATTCAAGTCGTTGTGTTATTTGATGAAAAAAATTCTAACTGTTTATAAATTATTTCCTCGAGCAGAGAATAATGTAAAGCATACAATCAAATGTAAATAAATGTATCTACATTTAGTGCGTGAAAAAGGAAAAACCTATTTTATTAGAATAGTGTAGACCATGTTTGCATGACTGTTATTCTAAAGCGAACGTAGCCTCTGATCATACCATATTATTATTTTTTCAGTTCGATATATCTTCTGATCAGCAATTTAACAACAAAATGCAAACAATAGCAAATATAGCTCTCCTCTTTTGCATAACACTCTGCATGGCCAAAGGTCAAGAACAGATAGGAAATACGGAATTAGAGGACACTGACGCGTACCGTTGTGTTGCAGATGTGAGGATCGAAAAAATATGTCTGAAATGTAGCTCCCTCCCATTTTACGCTATACCATCTCTGGATGTTTGTTGTTCTGAAAAAAGTGCTTTTCTGTTTTGCGAAGCCTGTGTCAATGATCAAGAATCTTGCGAAACACTAATGAAAGAAATTGAAGATGTTGATACATTTTCGAAAGAAATAGACAATGAGGCAGATTTCTATGATGACATTGATGGTGTAAATGAAGTTATTGGCAATGAACTTAATTCCAATGGCGAGCTTATTCCGATACCTTATCCTATTACGACGGCGGCGAAGGATAAGCGTTTTGGAAAACTGTTTGTCAACAGAAACTCAAAACGATATGGAAGAATATTCTTCGGCAAGAGGAATGAACAGAATACAGATGATAATTTTGAGGAGATGAAAAAACGATTCGGACGTTTGTACATGGGAAGTGGCTCTTATTTCGGTAAAAGAAGCAACATGGATAAACGCTACGGACGATTGTTCACATCATCAAATAATTACTTTGGAAAACGTGTACCTAATTTAGAGGACGGGGCCATACTAGAGCAAATCTATGGACAAGACGAGCCCGATGATTTGGACATTTCCAAACGATATGGTAGGCTCTACATGGGTAGTAGAAATAAAATGTATGGAAAACGCTACGGTCGTATATTCTTTGGAAAACGAAGTAATGATGGTGTTGATAAGCGTTATGGACAACTCAACTTAGGCCGGAACGGGTACTTTATGAGAAATCCGACAAATGTCAACATTGATAAGAGGTTTGGGAGATTGTTCACTGGAAGGCGGAAATATTACTTTGGAAAATGACATCAGAAGAATACGAATGAAATTGACAGTAGTGCCTCATAATTCTAGTTTCCAAGCATTTATCTAATGTAGGTGTACCAGTGACATATATACCGTACGATACTTCTCGATTTGATTTTTGTTTTGATGTACTATGTTACGCAAACAACGTCACAAATGATGTTTAGGCAGAATGAATTTCCAAACCTGAAAATTCAGTCAAGGCAAATCAAAGAAAAATGTTCAGAACTATGTGAAATAACTTTTGACAAACATATCTTTCTTGCGTATGAAGACTATAAACTTTCAATGGTATATTGTTTTTTATAATACCGCAGATAAATTTGAAAGATGCTGATTGGTCAAGAGCCTCCGTAAACGAGCCGATAAACACCTTGAGCAATCTCGTATATACCGTTTCCCATTTAGAGCCTCATCGTTTTTGCATTTTCTGATTGCCTAGAGAAGCTTTCTAAGTAAACTTTGTGTACGTTCAAAATAAAATGGCCGCAATGTCACCGATTCGATTTTCTCAACGACGTTTGTACGCACTGTACATGTCGTTTGGCAAAATAATTTATATTGAATGACACTACAACTTACATTGATGCTATCTTTACCTTCGTTTCTACCAATACAAAACAGGTTACGAGCATAAGATCTCATTTCAGTCGATCGTTTTCCGCAATGTCGTGTTTCGAAAATGAAAACACTGTCTCTGACAATAATAAGTACTCTTCAAATTAATGGTATTCCTTTCTACAACTATCGGCTGCTCACAGGGCATTCATGTCAAATTCAGCCTCTGGAATGACGAAATAAAATACCGCCAGATAAGAGGAAAAAATGAAAACAAATGTCCTTTTCTATTCTTTTATGTATGATTATTATAAATTGTCTTGACTAAAATAAAGTGAAATTCTACTGCAATAAAACACTGTTTGTCCTTATTTTTGTCATATCAAATACGCTGAAATAATAGCCTAAATTGAAAATAAATCACTGTGTTTATTACTGTCATTACTGTCTCGGTGATGTAGACTTGATCTGATGACGTATTAAAATCGAAAAGGGACCAGTTAAACGGAAATTGTTTATTATGTGACTGCAAATAATACAAATTTCATTTCGGGTCGAAAACACCGTAAGCGACAGGATTTTTCTTTCAGTTGAAAAAACTATATCGGCTGCCTACGAGGGCATTATGGAATCATACGAAGGTAAAAAGGTATGGGGGCTCCAATGGGTATCGTCTTTTTGTCATTAATAAATATAACAACAATATTTTGACAACAATTCAGGTTAGTTTTCTAGTCTTCCATTTGAATCTGCGGTATTATAAATTCGTTATATAGTTTCTTGACTGGGTATACGGCCTCGTTTAGCCCGCACCCCCCCCCCGGGGCCCCCGTAAAATAAATTAAAAAAAGGTTTACTGGCCGTATAAACCTTCAAGAATCTATATAACTAGATAGTCTTTGCCTACTGCGAGATGTATTGTTGTAACAATATCGTACAATGTACCCTTCTTTGCATATCATAAAACAAACGAAACATATTTAGCTGCTTGATCGAAAACGGTTATATTTATTAGAGATTGATAACAATAGTATCACACTTTAAAATACAGCACATCATATCAGGTACATATCATGTATACAGCCCGTCTATGAGTCAGTGATATTTGTCCTGTTACAAAAAAAAAAATATCAAACGGAATGCCATACCAAAGCCCTCCAAAATCTGGCCACACTCCCAGAACTTATGTCGTTTTAAAACATACTACTTACTGCAGTGCAGGACTTATCAACAAAACTATTGATTGGTTATTAATTGATTTAAGGTGACAAACGAAAAAAACTTTTGCTAACGGCCCAGAAACAAATAGGCTAGGTAAATTACACTGACCGTGTGGCGGCCGTAAAAAGTCTCCCCGTACATTCAATCAATGTTGTTATATTTTCATCCTTCAGGGTTGTTATTCGTTCTAAACCCTCGGCCTCTGTCAAGATGAGGGTTTTTTACCGTGTTGAAGGTTCTGTGTTCACTGGCTTCGGGTCCATGCTAGTTATCCCGTCCTATTGTATTGCGACCTCCAGCGCGATTAACCAGGTTGTGTTTAATTGCCCCTTAACATCAACTGACGAATTGATACTGATGCCTTTTTCTACCCGAACGCCACTTCAGAATGGTATTACAGTTCGTTTTGTCCCCGCGTGTTTGCTTTGTAGCTAGTGTGTGTTGGTAGTGTATATGTGTGTTGTGTGTGTTTGTGTGTGTGTGTGTGTGTGTGTGTGTGTGTTTGTGTGTGTGTGTGTGTGTGCATGTATTTTGTGAATTCTGCTTTAAACATATTTTAATGGGCCATTTAGTTTATATGCAATTGTATATTATTTTTGTTTTTTTGACCCCGTTGTTATAAATTGTCTGTTCAGTGGGTTTTTTCAGCCTGGGGCCTTTCAGGAGGGGAATTTTTAGTCATTTTGCCAGAAAAGGGGAATTTTTAGAAAATGTATAAAATATCATCGTGAACGGATAGGCTGCCATCAAATGTCACCGTTTCACTGATTTCTGTGCAAGCCCGCGTGAGATCATCTAAAAACTGTTGTTTGAGACGCGTTACATCGGTGATGCCACAGGACTCAAAGAGAAAAATCTCTACTTGTCTCTCCAACATCAGACTCATGACTGGAGAAAATCGGCAGGTTGCCCCCAGCACATTCTCTGATAATGAAAATAAATATAACGAATCTGTCGCGAACCGAAACACTTCGCTGATGCTACAGTACGCAATGAGCACATTCTCAACTTGTCTCTCAAACGTCAAATCCATGAGTGACGAAAAACTACAAGTACTCAGCTCCCCATTCTCAAAAAAAAATATTTTGGAAAATCATATCACTAAGGGACTTCGAAATCACTCCGTAAGTGAAACACTTGATACTGACAATGGAAGAGGAGACACGAACAATTTCTGACAAAGGATGAATTTGATATTATGAAAAAATGTTTCCGTAAGCAAAGGAAAATAGCAAAACGCCTTGTGCGACAAAAGTCGAGAACAACAGCTGAATATCTGAATGAAAAGTTGATTGGATTTAAACAAACATTGACTAATGCGCTATTCAGCTTTGACACCATTAACATCAACGACAAGTGGGATCAGACGAAAGGTCTATGGTTGCAGTTTGATGAATTTGGATTGCTGTTCACATATGTTCAACAATGGGAAAGCACTCCGTACTACAGCGAGGAGCTCGTTCATGTTGGAAACTCGAATTATGATTTGCATGTTCTTGTGAAAGATCAAACGTTGGGATTGAAGGCTGATGCGTTGAATGAAAGAATACGGATCATGACATTTTGTATGTCGCATTTGTCATTCTATCCTAATGTGTTCTTAGAACTTCGTGAGCTTGTCAACAAGACTATAAAAAGACAGGTTGTCCCTAATTTCTTCGAAGAAAATCAGATCACTATGCCGTTGTTCGAACAATGCGTTGATGAGATCGAAAATGATCAACGCGATTGCACATACCCTTGGAATGCCTAGCTCAATTTCTGGCTGGAAAAAATTATAATTGAACAAAACTCTCTTGATGAATCAGTTGTTGTTTGACCACCGAAGAGTCAACATGATCAGTAGCGGTTATATTATGACGTGTGTTGCTAATTACTTTTCTGTTCAGAATGGTAAGATTGGACAGTTGGCTTCGAAAGTACAAGAGGTGTACGAAGTCTTAGTGAAAGTTGTTGACTATTGCCTTGGGAAACAGCTTGACTTTCTATTGTCTACTGATCAACTTCGGTCGTCAAGCCAGGACATTGATGTTTTTGCTTCAATCATTGGAATATCACAAGATAACGGATTCAATTTGTGTAACAAGAAGGACAGCGATACAGATATGGCGAATTGGTTTTTGTTTGTTCTGGCAGTGATACATTTTTGCCAAATGCTACGATATCTGTCGGAGAAGGGAAATGAGAACAATTACCAGTACATGTTGACAATTATGTCATTGTTTAAGAAATTTGACATCGACAGATGGATCGAAGCTCAGGATGAAAAGTGGAATTGTTTCTTGGCCTTTTGCCAGAAATTCGGTTGTGAATCATGAGTGTTTTGTTTATTTGAAATATGTATGTATGGTTAACCAACATTAAAAAAACTGATCATGAAATGTTACTACTACTTTGTTGTTCCTGTTTACGATCCACACATCTCATATGTCAATGACTCTTCCTTGAACTGTATTCGTGTCAACCCAGCCTTGTTTAAAACAATTACCTCCCAGATTGACAACCTCGATGAGACAAAATTTGTCCTGTTGAAAAGTATCGAAGAACCAACGGTTACTTTAAACTCTACTTCTCTCGAATCGTTCGTGTCTTCACAAGACAATAGGAAGAAACAAGATATTGACATTTTGAATGCGGTGTTGAGTTGTTTCGAAGTTAGAAACGAAACAATCAACAAATATCTTGCTATTGCACAGTACCCATTACTAATTGTCAGATCTAACGATACAAACTCGAAGGTGTATCATCCAAAGTTGTCGTCAGATGTTCTCAACCATTGTTTCCTTCATCTTTATCAGTACCTCAAAGTAAAAAGGCTAAAGAGCGAACAAGACAAGGTTGACAAAGTGATATATTCGAGTGATGGCCACTACCATCTGGGCATTCTCCCCTCTGCACGGTTTACATTGTGGGGCTCGTTTTGGTGAGGCTGCGTTTTTGGTACGTGGCATTCCCTGTTTATTTTTTTTTTTTTATTGTGCTGCGTGAACAACCTTCTAATTGAGAATCAAAGTAGACGAATTTATGTATTAAAGCACGACTGCCATCGAATGGAGTGTGCGAGAGGTAAATTTGACAGTACTTTGTACCAAGTTGTAAATCAGTTATTCGGTTATAAGGATGACCACAAAGTGTTTTGTCTACTCGCCTCATTCCCTGTTTGATATTATTTTTGTTTTCATGATGATAAACAGTACGTAAGACATCTTGAAGAAGTCTTGAAACATGATTCGAATGTAACCATGCTGTATTCGATCGGAAGGAATAGTAACAGTCAAATCGAAGAAATATGTTCATACGATGCTCTTAGTACGACAGCAATTTTCATTCGGTCGTACAGCTACGTGTCTCAATACGTAAGGATACAAGACACATTCTACTGGATAAATCCGAAGTACACTGCGATGACTTACGGGAACAAGTTAATTGCGACTGAATGCTAACTGAATGGTGATAAAACGGCTCAGTTTTTAAAATCGATCATACAACTGATCTGGGCATACTATCGTCTATGAAAGAAGTCAAAAACTACGCATCGTGTACGAAAAGAGTAAATTTGTATTTGAAGTAGCGGCGAAGTAACCCATTTTATTCGGCGAAGTCAGTGTCCTGACCCGAGCATGACGAAATGCTCAGTTCCAGACATTGGCTACAGACCGAACTGGGGATGTGTCAACCCCAAAACAGTTACATTGTAGAGAAACAATTACGCCACGTTGGCGAATGGAAACATCTTAAATGTTTTTAACAAAATGTTTCGAGCTCCATTGACGTCTCTGTTTGTTTCGTATGCGCAAGAATTGCAAGTAAATATTTCACTAGCACCGAGTGTTTTGTTTATAGCACCACACGTTTTCGATGTGTATGCTTCGTTCTGAATGATCACTTCACAACTCGTTCCGATAGATCTGTCTTGTAGCCGTTGTCGAAACTGATAGTGTTGCCAGCACAGTAGGTCTCGTTTCGCTCGTCGCGGTACTCCTCTCTTCCCGACTTCCTTCTTCACAATTCTCGAGACCGAAAGTTTTCCCAGCGATACCAGCTGGTAGTGTTTCACTAGGTGGGAACACAGTGTCGTGTGAATGTGATTCACGGAAGTCCTCAGTCTTAGGTGTAGTTTTTTCAGCTGTGTTTTTCTGTCTTCGATCGCTTTAGCTTGATTGCGTTTCTGAGCATTGGTCAAGTGCCAGTGCGTTTCGTCGATCTTATGGATGGGCCTTAGATCAAACTCCTTGTCTTCCTCGATGCCAACTTGGTACGTCGTTTTTTCAACAGGATCGTATACAGTAGCGAACGTCCTACCACCGGGGTCGATACCGCATACACTCTTTTCGAAGTTGTCGTTCGAATTGTCTCTTCTGGTCCAATGTGGGTCGCAAGGTAGCTGCAAGACGAATCGACCGTTTGCTCGTTTCACGATTCTGAAATCGTGACTAAATGGAGGTATTTTATCGACACTGCGGTTGATTCGAAGCGGTTCTTTAAAGTTGTTTTTCATAATGACCAAGTGTTTGGATCCAGGACCGCGACATCTATCTTTCACCGTGAGCGATCTTATGTAAGCTTTTTGGATTAAACATATGTAATAAAGAACCAAAACTATGAAGTAAGTTAATGACTTTATTCTTTGCCAAATATTAAAGATAAAACATAAAAACATTTCACATAACAAAACTTTACATAAAAATACTGGTGTCAGGAACATAAATTAGCAGGAAACAGACGTAAATAATAAGTATTACTGCTATTTCCAATTGAAACATTGTATAAATATCTTTTTTAATCTTTGGAACACCGTTTTCGTTGAAAAAATAACAAAAATTGGGGTCGCGAAAATAGGTGACAAACGAAAAAGCGGCTATTTTCAGAAGACTATTTCATGTAAGGTATCAAATAATTCAGAGAAATGATTGTTAAGCGTTTTAATTTCTGAAACTTACGTTTTTTAAACAAGTTTGGCCAACTCATGATTAAATAAATCAAAGATTTTTTTTCAACATTTTTAGATGATTTTTTCTAAACAAGAGCTGTCCCTCACAAGTGACGAATGCCCCTGAAAGCGGTGCCTCACAGTCAGAGGTGTCCTCTCCATGTGCTCAATAAATGTGCTATGTAATTTTAAAATCCTTCCATGCATGACAGAGTAACTATGCATACAGTATTCCATTACATTTAAACTCTTAAGTATGACCTTGACCTTTGAGCTAAGGACGTGGGTCTTGCACGCGAGACGTCGGCTTGATGTGCTAGACATTTGTGCCAAGATATTTTAAAATCCTTCAAAGCATGATAAAGTTATAGTCCGGACACAAATGTATGCATATATACAGGATTCCATTACCTAAAAACTCTAAATGTGACCTTGACCTTTCAGCTAGGGACGTGGGTGTTGCACGCGACACGTCGTCTTGATGTGCTTGACATTTGTGCAAAGTTATTTTAAAATCCTTCAATGCATGACAAAGTTACAGTCCGGACACGAATGTGTGCATATATAGAGGATTCCATAACCTTCAAACTCCAAGTGTGACCTTGACCTTTGAGGTAGGGACCGTGGTGCCAAGTTATTTTAAAATCCTTCGATGCAGGACAGAGTTACTGTCCGGACACGAATTTGTACGTTGGGACGCACAGACGGACGATCGGACGGTGCGATTTTAATATGCCACCCTTCGGGGGCATAAAAATGGGGACAATACATATTAATTTTGGATGGGAATGGGGCCGATTTAAATTTTAACTACTGTTAATCCTTAAATAAACTGATATGATCTGGATTTGCATTACACTTGAAGGTATGACTTCACTAAATCGGTGGGTTATTTGTTTGTTAGATGTCCTTATGGTCCACCATCCTTTTTCATGGTATCTTGTTTATATACCCGGTGTAAAGCACCGATACACGTGAGTCTACCTCTTGGTTTGTAACAAGTTCATCTCCAGATGGGTCGCTGAAATTTCCAGTGCCCTGAATTCTTACCGGGGACCTCCAGATTGGTAGTCCAGATCATTAACCACTCAACCGCCGCACCACACTCTAGATTGGTGTGACTTTGAACCAGCCAACTTGTTTAGCGAACTTGCGGGCCGTTTAGCTATTTGTGGTCTCTAATTAGTCCAAAATGATTGGTAGCACTAAAATTTTCTCGAATTAAAATGGAAAGTACAATGGTTGAGCATAACAAAAAAACAGTTTAAGAATTTTCAGATTGATATTACGGTGTCCAATTGCTATTTGAAAAATTTAATTTTTTCACAGAATGTAAATAAAAATCCTACAGACAAGGGGGAGATGTCCTGATGGCTTAATTTTTGGCTATAAAGTAATACATTATGCATATAAAAAGGGCATATTTGGATGTAACTAAAGAGGTTCTACAGGTTTACAGGGGTGTAAATACTCAACGAATATTTTGGTATACGGACCTTGCTTAAATGTTAAACAGTAAGACTATGGAAAAAGATTTAGTGTAGTCATACCTCAAAGCCATCGTTCTTAATACCCCGAGTTAAAGAGCGATATGGTGACAAAGAAACGAAATGGACGAATTAAAACTAAAAATAAGTCAATTTTAGTTTTTTTTATTCTTCTCTTTTTGCCAATAAAAAGTCTTAGGGTCGGCGGCAAAAAAATCTTTAACGCTACTTCCACTATTCAACATATCAACTGCAATTCGATATTATTTGTTGCTGGTGGTTAGGATATTTTCCAAATAATGATTGCAATATTGCAAGCCTCTGATACATGTATAATAGAAAGGTTCGCTATTAGCACATGGACCATTCATTTTTAGAGATGTTACACTGGAATATAATAATTGTATTTGACAAACCTGTCTGATTTCATTCCATCAAAAAGGAACTCCTCTGTGTAAAATGTGTAGAGAGGAAATTGTAAGTCATTTTTCTCTCTCGATTTATATTATAAAAGACAAGACGATGTTCTTTATTGAAATCTAATGCATCGTATAAATTGTTCCAAGATACATAAATACGTTTGCGAATATGACATGTTTTGTATATTGCTTTTAACATGTTTATTATCAAAATAAGTTTGCCCCAGGAGCATAAATTTGGACTGTAAATTATCTTGCTAGTATATCACCTTCAGTTATGCTAGAAAGTCTTGGAAAAGATTTCATTAAAATACACATGTAATATTTACCCGCATCAAATTACAAATGACGTGGGGAAACCGTCAAATTCCATATTTTGGTTTAAAGAATTAGTAGCAAAGTAAAATAAAAATCTTGGCAAAGTGTACTATGATGGTGTTATGCTTATGAAGCTTGTGACTTCAGAAACAGAGTTAGATTTATAAGTGATCTTCAACATTAGACGGACATGAACAAAATGATCTGATTACTAACATGATTAAAGGAGCACTCCCTACATGTAGCCAATTATATATAAACAAATATGTGTTCAGTGAACGTAAAATGATAAATAAATACAATTTCAAAGAAGAACCTATGGCGAAAAATGCCTTATTTTACCATTATTAATCAATATAGAGGCATTCATCCACCCATTGTACAACACCGCTTCTACATAGATTATTGAATTGTTTCTGCAGATTAATTTAAACCGCTGATATTATCGATAATTACTGGGAACACATAGCTGAAATTATTAGGTTAAGTTATAATACATGTACTTCCAAAGATTCCATTATTATGTTTTGGAGGTTATTTAGTTTGACACCAGTTATCGGGTATGTCCCTTTAAAGAGGCACTCCCTACATCTAGCAGATTATATTCTCGAATTATAGATTATGTGTTCAATGAACGTAATATGATAAATAAATACAATTTCAAAGAAGCACCTATGGTGAAAAATTTTACCACAATTAATCAATATACAGGCATTCATCCACCCATTGTACAACATCGCATCACATAGACTTATTGAATTGTTTAAGGTACTGCAATAAAAACCGCTATATTAGAGTATTGAATGGTTTACACGTAGCTGTTTTAGTTTAAGTTTTAATACCGACTTCCAAGATTCCATTTTATGTTTGGAGGTTAATTTGACACCAGTTATGGGTATGAAGAGGCATTGCATCTAGCAGAAACTCGAATTTAGATTATGTGTTCAATGAACGTAAAATGATAAATAAATACAATTTCAAAGAAGCACCTATGGTGAAAAATTTTACCACAATTAATCAATATACAGGCTTTCTGTAATAAATCGCATCCACCTGTTAATTGTACAACAACTCTACATAGAGTATTGAATGGTTTACGGTACTGCAGTTTATTTTAAACCGCTGATTTTATCGATAATGAATGGGAATTGCATTGCTGAAACTTTTAGGTAAAGTTATAATACTTCCAAATATTATATTGTTTATGTTTTGGGGGTTATTTAGTTTGACATCAGTTATAGGGTATGTCCCTTTAATATTAAAACATCACATGCAAATACTGTATTAATTATGTCTTAAGCACCATATGGCATTTCTATGTAAATAATAACATGTCAAACAAAACCCCGGTCGAACTTAAATGTCAGATTGTTTCAGGAGATGCTATCACGTAACATTTCGTTAGCCTCAGACAGGCAACATAATTATGGTGTCGCCTTCTTTGAACGACGGAATTAATTATCTTCTACCATTAAAAATGTTTTAAAAAGCGTCTTATTACCATCGATTTTGGATGTGTCTGTCCTCGTAAAGTGATTAAAATGTTAGACAACAAAACTTACACTAACAGACACCAGACTATCTAATACAAAACTACCAAGGAGACACAATCTTCCAATCTTCCAATTATAGCATAATCTAAAAGACAGCACAATAGACAGATATACAATTTTCATTATCAATATTTTTCAAGGTCAAACAGTATTTAGAATCTAAATAATGGTGAATAACCATTTTGTGAATTGCAGACGAATAAATCAAACATAGATGAGGATGAGAAACAATGGTGTAGGACAAACTATCAATATGTGTATACCATCGGCAGCAGTAGGTAGCAGCAGACAGTATGGTTGTACCTGGAACAGAGCGGCATAAAATGAGCAACAATTTATAATATCATACAACTAAGTGTATTTGCGTTATTAAATATTTGTCGTGCTATATTGTACAAAATGTATTAACAGTTTTCATTCTATAATTCTGATTTATGATCCGAATCATTCTGTTGTTGAAATTAATACATGTATCTTGCCAAAATGTAAAATTTCTAATGTGACTGCGTTTAAAACTAGTCTCACTATTTCCACTTCGAAGGCAGACCGATTTTAAAGGTTGATATTTTAGAGTTGTCCGCCATCTATAGTTATAAAATATCAGATCTGTGAAAGGGGTCACGCTGAAACGCAAAATTAATTAGGCTACGTTTAAAACGTACTTAATCCAAAAGTTTAAGCTATAGGTACAAGTCATTATCGGTTTTAAAATATGCTGCAGTAACGTAAATCATTCAATAAACTATATTAAAGTACTGTTGTACAATAAGCGATTCATTACAAAAGGTCTCTTTGTTGATTATTTGTGCCAACATTATGTATGTTTGGATATATGTTGTTGCAACACGTACATTATGTTTGGGAAATACAATATGCTAGATGTAGGGAGTTCCCCTTTAAGTAATGTAGGATGTACATGAAGTACACTGTAAACCGCGCTACAACAGGATCATTAGTTCTATAATTGTAGACATTTCAACTGGCATACAATTTAAACAACATTGCGATAATCTTCAGCTACATTTTAATGGCTGCAGTTCGAGAAGTATTATTAGGTTCAACAGGAATCCACTGAAGATATTTTAGCGACGTCCAGAGACTTCGTGTAAGACGTGAACATGTATGCTTAAATACCAGCATTTTTGAAAACGAACATTGTAATTTAAGAAATTAGGAAATGAGTTTAATAAAGAGTCCACTGTTTCAACTTCCTAACGGTGGTCTTTTAATACACGTTATTCTGTTCTTTAATCTGTTGGGCTTTAGGAGTGAACACGACAGTATCGACAGAAAGAAAACGACACTATATGTCAAAACGTATTGAAGAATGTTTCTCCTCTTAAAAGGCTGAATCGGGTCCTATGTGAGCCGATTTAAATCTCCAAACAATAACATAGTTTATACCACACGAAAGGCTATCCAATGGTTGCATAGATAGTGCCGAAACCGATATATTTTTATGCGAATCACCCACTACAATCATTATTTCATTTTGACCCATGGTGTTTAAAAATAATCATACTGTCTGCAACTTTACATACATGTCATTTATCACCGATAAACCTTTACATACATGTACAATTTATGCTAATCGACGACTGATTAGTTTTGTTTAGCGGTGCCGCAAGCCATATGTAAACAAAACGAAAATTCTGTTTGGACAAATAAAAATACATTTACTGGTAGGATAAGGGTAGATCCATGTTCTATTTACGCTAAAACAATGTTGACATACACTTTTCTTTCGTATACAAGTCCTTCCTTCATAAAAAAGACTTGCCAGAAAGCCTTAAAGTTTCTCTTTTTTTTCCAATATCAACGACAATAATACTGCGCTATTATTATACAAATCACTAAAGAATGTTTTGGGTACAAATAAATGTCATTTTAGGGACTATGTAAATTGCAATACCACCATAACTATGACGCAGGGAAAATAGACTGCAACTGAAACCGCTTTGGTTGTTGTTGTATTAAACTTTTAAAACAGAATTTCGTAAGCCTTAAAGCTGCTCGCTCTCAGTTACGGTTGAATTTTTTTAAATGACATACTAATACATAAATATATAACTTATGGGTAGAATCAACATATACGTAAAAATCTAGTTAGGAGTTTGCAATTATCGGTTGAAAATGTTGGTTTTACGACACCGCTACACTATATGTTCAGATAGCAATTTTTAAAGCGTTTGCAACGCTTTATCATTTGGTAGTGTATTATTTCAGATCTAAAGATATTCTTTACAGGAATTCATAGTGGAACCTTTTAATATGACAATATGTTCTAAAATATGTTATTTTCATACAGGTTGAAGAATTTTATTATTAAACCAAAATCTGAGAGCGAGCAGCTTTAAAAATTAAATTAAAAAGTATCTCAATAATCGTTAGGTTTAATACTTTATCAGTTACTCTTTGATCCGACTACGTCTATGTGACACGTTGTATTCGTGTTTTTTGTTTTATTTATCCCCCCGCCGAAGGTGAAGGGGATATTAGAAATGCTCTTCGTCCGTCCGTCCGTGCGTCCGTCCCAATTTTGTCCGGAGCAAAAGTACTTGAGCAATTTTCTTCAAACTTCATACACTGACAGAGCACATTGGCAGGAAGTGCAGTGTGTAAGAACAATAACTCTACCTTGCCTACTTTTAGAGTTATTCCCCTTTATCAGATTTACTCTAAAAGTTTCGTCCAGAGCATAACTCCAAAAATGCTTGAGGGATTTACTTCAAACTTAATACACTGACATAGCACATTGGTAGGAAGTGCAGTGTGCAAGAACAATAACTCTACCTTGCCTACTTTTAGAGTTATTTCCCTTTATCAGATTTACTTCAAAAGTTTTGTCCAGAGCATAACTCCAAAAGTACTTGAGGGATTTTCTTCAAACTTAATACACTGACATAGCACATTGGTAGGAAGTGCAGTGTGTAACAATAACTCTACCTTGCCTCCTTTTCCAGTTTTCCTTTATCAGATTTACTTGAAAACTTTGTCCAATCTACTCCACTCCAAATCTTGGATTTTTTCATTAATCAAAGCACATTGGAAGATGTGCAAGAACAATAACTACTTAACAATGTCTACTTTTAGTCAAATAGAAAAATATCATACCTATACTGATAATGAACATTAATATAATTTTGCAAACCTTCTCTTCATTGCCTTATTCTTTTTCCACTTACTTGAAAACTGTACTCAGCATGACCATAACTATACGGCTTTTTAAGGATTTCCTCTCACCAAATAAAATGTACGAAAGTACAACCTTCAGGTAACTTTTTCCTGGCGGGGGGATTAACCATGTGTAACATGGCTCTTGTAATATTGCATTTACATCATTTAAGTCTTGATTTATGCCACTCCCAGGTGAAATTAAGACATCTTTCTTATTTCTGACGTTTCTTCTGTATAATTACCCATTACATCCAAAGAACATGAAATATCAATCACTTGCACATGTTTTGTATGCCAGCTGCGAACTTTCTCGACACATTCTACTGATTTACTGTTTTAATTTTGAATATAAACTTTGCGTATTTTAATATAAATCATCCGCTCCGGAATTTGGTCTGAAAGATTTGCAAGTGTTCTTGAAAATGTCAGGGTTTAATTAAAGGTCCCCAAACACGATTTTGGGTGAAGTACAAATGTACTATTTCTGCACCGTGTAAATTACGACTGTAACAGTACTTTTGAAACGAAACGTGTGTAAAACCCTAAAGAAACAGAAGTAGAAGTATCCGGCTTCTAAAGTGCTCACAGGGGTTCACTATGACCGTTTGACCTGATTTGCTTGATTTCCACTATATGTGACCAAGTGTTAATACATTGTATCGGTAAATAATTTATTTAGACAAACATTTTTTTGCCATTTTCAACGATGATTGTGTTAATATTTCAATCATATTATTTACAATGTGATCTAATATCTAAAAACAAAAATAATATCAAACAGGGAATGCCACGTACCAAAAACGCAGCCTCCCCAAAACGAGCCCCACAGCACCCAGAAGTGCACACCACCAACACGCACGCACGCACGCACGCGCACACACACACACACACACACATCCCTTTTTCTGATCAGGATCCAGTTGTTTGAAACTGTAATTATAGGAGTTTGAAATACTATCGAACAAATGAGGTATGTTTAAAAACTCTTCAAAGGCTTATAGTAAACAAAATAAAGATATCTTTCTAATGTTGCCCTTCATCAATTATATTTGTCAGTCAAAAGTTAACAACGATTAGCTGAAAAGTTACAGTTTCGAACAACCGGAACCAGGAGTAACTATCTGCATCAAGAGATGTGTTGATGGTGTACAAAATATGGCAAGCAAGGCTTTTATATGACTGATCTGGCGACTATGTTGTTGTACGACCAACATTCAAACTAAACTCCAGCTTTATTTAGACAAACACTATGACCAGTTTTCGTGATGAGTGTAAACAACATATATATACTTTAGAGTGATGCAAATCTTCGAGGTGTTATGATGCAAAATGTGGAACCTACAGTATTCAAATTGTTCTTTTTTTAGCTCACCTGGCACACAGTGCCAGAGTGAGCTATTAGGATCGCATTCCGTCCGGCGTCTGTCGTACGTCCGTCCGTCCGTCCACCATTTCCTGCAAACGACATCTCCTCTGAAACCACTGGGCCAATGTTGATGAGACTTTGCAGGGATGTTCCTTGCATGAAGCTTTATGACAGTTGTTCGAATAATTCCATTCCATGCAAAACTCTGGTTGCTATGGCAACAAATAGGAAAAACTTTAAAAATCTTCTTCTCTGAAACCACAAGGCCTAGAGCTTAGATATTTGGCGTGTAGCATTGTCTAGTAAACCTCTACCAAGATTGTTCAAATTATGACCCCCGGGTCAAAATTGACCCCGCGCAGGTGGTCACTTAGTTTTGCATAGGCTTTATATAGGAAACACTTTAAAAATCTTCTTCTCTGAAACCAGAAGGCCTAGAGCTTAGATATTTGGCATGTAGCATTGGCTAGTGGACCTCTACCAAGATTGTTCAAATTATGACCCCCGGGTCAAAATTGACCCCACGCAGGGGGTCACTTAGTTTTGCATAGGCTTTATATAGGAAAAACTTTAAAAATCTTCTCTGAAACCAGAAGGCCTAGAGCTTAGATATGTGGCATGTAGCATTGGATAGTGTACCTCTAGCTAGATTGTTCAAATTATGACCCCCGGGTCAAAATTGACCCCGCACTGGGGTCACTTAGATTTACATAGGCTTATATAGGGAAAACTTAAAAAAATCTTCTTCTCTGAAACCAGAAGGCCTAGAGCATAGATATTTGGTATGTAACATTGTCTAGTGGACCTCTACCAAGATTGTTCAAATTATGACCCCGGGGTCAAAATTGACCCTGTAGGGGGAGTCACTTAGTTTTACATATACTAATAAGGAACTCTGGAAGATTTCTCAGCCTTACACTAATTAAGTGTAAATTTTTCTGCACGACTGGGTACAACGTTCAATTGCCATCGAGTTTCTCTCGAATACAGGCTTTACAATAGGATTTTTATTTCTATATGACTACGTTAAACCTAGAAAAAGTGATCCAGTTGTTAAGTCGGGCATGCAAAATGAACTGCTGGCAAACCTTTATGTTGCTTTCAGTATTACTAGTTACTAAGTAACATGGATCAAATTTATTAAAAATATAGCAATTGGCATACTTAATCTATTTTATACTCAGTGGAAATCCTCTTAGTATTAGAGTATATATTCGAGCAGTTTATTTCGCGATTTTCCATTTGTTCAACATTTTTCAATCTGCGAGCACTATTTTATATGTACTATTATTAGTCAATGTATGTTTGCTATTTTAGTGACTGTAATAAATTTCAGAAGTGAATGACACCCCGAGAAAAACGACGTTTACAGTCTTAAAATGTATAGGTGTCAACAGAAAGCAAACTAATAAGAATATGCAAGCTTGTCTAATAATTTAAATCAGTATCACGAAATTATCTGCATGTTCTTATATTAAATGTATTTTATTTTCTGGATAAACATCTGCACTATCCCTAAATCTAGTACCATGCAAATTTTTCATTCACAAATGATCCTCCTAGACAGAATGCCTTAAATCATATGATACGTTAATGCAAAATTAACGCGACATTCATAACTGTAATAAAGTTTGCATGCCTGTTCATTTACAGTACGTCATTAAGAGTTTTCTTACATACGAACACGCAATAGGCCTTTGATGATTCATACAGTATAGAACATCGTTCTGTTATAACTTATATAGGCTGTAATTCAGTTTAACACTTCTCGTCCCGCAAAGTGTCATTAAACCTTGATGTTTAACGCTTAAAAAAGCTTACTTCCATTTTAGGTGATATTTTGTGTGACTTTATTAAACTTCACTGAAACCATAACTATAGCAATAGAACAAGATTACGAAACATGATATAGCCATAACTGCATCCATAAGACGGTTAATTTTTTTCTGAACAAGTTTGTGCGCAAGAGACCTAAGGCGCAGGTTATTGAAAACTTATATTCAATGCACTCTCGTTGCGGTTGCACTTTGCAGCATGAAGTCTTTGAAGTTGCTTTTCCTTTCAGCTGAAGAAATGCAACGAATTAAGCTGAATGCAAAAACAAATCAACGGAGATAGGAAAGACCACTTAACTTCTCAAAGCTTAAATCTACATTTTGCGATTTAATTATAGATAGAAACTATGTCAGTATAGTGTATGACTAAAGTCACTTAGTTTAAACCAGCTAAATTCGTTTTCTATCATAAGCTTCAGTGTTTTACAATATAAAACGCGTTTAGTCAAAATATATCGCATGCTCAATACAAAGAACATAATGTAAGTGAAAGTTGAGATATAATTTATGTATTTAAACATTATTCTACATTCCCATAACATATGAAATATTAAATAATCGAACATTATAGAGTTTGCTTAAGAATAGCCGCTTAATGGATGTTTTTGTTATATGTCCATTAGAGAGTGTAAACTGATTAATTCGTTTGGTTTCAGATGCTTCGTTCATATACAATGTAATCTCGTAAATAAGAAGCCTTTTAAAAATGTGCAATAAATACTGACCGTATTGTCAATATTCAGATAATTCGGATTCATGGGTATGAATACTTGACGTTTCAATTACAAGATATAAAGACTGACTATTTAAACAAATATGGCATCCTGGGATATGTTTGTCCATTCCTTTTTCATTTTCATGTGAAAGTGTTTTATTCAGTACTTTCACTTCCTTTTGTCTTTGTTTGCTATGCAAATGCCACTGAATCTTAATATCATTTCCGATTATATTGTAAACATTGTCGCAGATCCAGGATAAATAGTCATTTATAATAATGCATACAGTAAATGTGATTTAAATTTCAAATTCGTGTAGAAAAAAATGTATACATGTAATGTAAAACGATGAATACTGTACGTTAATCTACGTTATTTCAGATAATAATTAAGCTGTATGTTTAGCACCTGACCAAATTGTTTTTTGTTTGTTTTTGAAATAGTATAAACAACAAACGCGAAAAAAACGTACGATCTGTTGTCATATCATTTCTCCAACCATGAACGCTTCGAAGGATTGTGTATGTACATTATTTAAATATTACTTAATCATATCTAGATATTTATTAGCAGTAACATAAGTAACTGATATTTATGTACATTGTACATGTTAATATGACATGTTGGCATTGAGAACAGGGATTAAAGACTCATGATCATCAAGCATGTTTTCCGATAGAATAATAAATGTATTGAAAGAGTAATGATTCGATTGCGTTCTGTTTACTCAAAAACAATTTTAATTTGATAATACGCTTTTCGTTTGTATTCTTTTCTTGACATATCCAAAGCGTTTGATCAAGAATGTCACCGAGGTTAATTACATAAACCCAAGGCATCACTCATATCATGTGTACTATTGGACTGGTGATAGGATTACCTATCAGGAAGAACGCAAAAGGTTGTTTTATTTGGAATTTCTTCCAAAATTGTCTCTGTAACTGCAAGTATTACGAAAGATTCGATTCTGGGTCATATTTCGCTATTGTCTGCATTAACGATATTGTATTTGATATCGTTCGCGTAATTCGTCTCTTTGCTGATGACACTAGTCTGTATGTAGTGTTTGATGATTCGAAAAATATCAGACTAGACAGAAAGGTGGCTAGTTGATTTCAATCAAAACATGTTACCCAGTCCCTCTTGGTATCACGAAAGATCCACAATTGTTCCGTCCTCCTCTTACTGTGAATGGTGCGGTTTGAAGCGTGTCGGATCACAACTGGCATAACTTAACTTACTGTAAAGACTAAAACGGCAAACCAATCAGTTATACCAGTTTTACAAAATTGAACGCAAGTCTTATTCGACTAGGTACCCACCCGCACTTTCTTATACATAATGACATTTAATAAAGAATTGTGAATGCCGGATGATTTTGGGTGTGGGCGACTTTCAAGTCAATACAAACAAGCAATGTGATATTTCCTCAAAAAAGTATTTAAAAAAAAGCCATAAGGAACGCAATTAAATATGACAGGTGAAATAGGAACATATTTCTTCTTTCTAACGTTTCTGCTGTATAATTGCCCATTACATCCAGGGAACATAACATTTCAATCACTTTCAAAAGTTTTGTATGCCAGCTTCGAATTGTCTTGATACATTCTACTGATTTACTGTTTTACATTTGAATGCTTAAACTATGCGTATTTTAAGATAAATCAACCGCCCCGGAAATTGGTCTGAAAGATTTGCGAACAGTGTTCTTATAAATGACAGGGCTCAATTAAAGGTACCCCAGAACGATGTCTATGTAAACCGCTACGGTAACCTTGTAAATTACTAAACTACTTCTGTACAGGTGTAACTACAAAAACAGACATATCAAAACGCACCTTTTGGTAGCATGTGTCTTCTGAAGTGCTAACGTGGGTTTAATACCGTTTGATCTGATGGACTAGATTTTGATCATAATTATTTATTACATTGTATGTGAATTTAATTGTTGGTAAAGATTTTATTAAGACAAATATGTCTATCATCTGTTTAGATTATGGCCTCCGAGGTGTTATATTTTTAATTGACAGGTTGATTTAATATTGAATCCCTTGTTACCAATTTCCTGACTGACCAGAACCAAGTAGTTCGAAAATTATATCGACGATTAAGCTAAAAATCGATTAATTTTAAGGATTTGAATATTGTTTGTAACACCTGCTTTAAATTGTCAATAGTCGGGTCCAGGAGTTTATCAAGAGAAACATTCAACAAAGTTATATAATGACGGTGGTCTACAACAGGTAGATCTCACGGGTTTATCGCGGTTTATTACATCACGAGACACGGTTTCAATCTCGATCTTGAGTTTATCAAGGCAAACATTCGGACAAATTATCATACTACATGTATTTACCGGACACACGTTGACTTAAAATGTTAACAACTTGTATTTAATTTGACCCGGTGTCTTACTAGAAGTTTTTGGTTCAGTTGGATGTTCACATAATGTTGGCACGTGATAGGCAGTGAGACGACTGAGACATTCGTTCAGTGAAATTTTCTATTGAAATAAACAAAACTTGGAGTAATGCTTTAGAATATGAAATACCTTTTTGCGGAGTTGTTCTTGGGTAGGTAGGAGGCTATATTGTGTTTCGTCAGCATTTCACTTACATTGTGTAATACATTAACTATGACTGATGTTTCAGAAAATTGCTTAATGAATAGCATATGTTTTCTTATCGATATTCCGCTAGTGTTGATATTTTGCTTAATATGTGTATGTCTTCGGGACAAATATCTGCAGTATACTCAAATATTGTATCATGCAAATGTTTCACAAATCATATGATACATGTACGTTAATGCGACTGTTGTGCGACATTCATTACTGCAACTTAGTTTGCACGCATATGCATAAGCAGCACGATATTGAATATTTTTTCCTGGATACGAACACGCAAGAGCTTTTTGATGATTTATACAGTATCGAAGATCGTTATGTTTGTACTTATAT
Organism: Saxidomus purpurata; assembly: GCA_022818135.1. Lineage (NCBI taxonomy): Eukaryota > Metazoa > Mollusca > Bivalvia > Venerida > Veneridae > Saxidomus > Saxidomus purpurata. The sequence continues at coordinate 43,562 of JAFMSR010000497.1, forward strand.
AGGCTGTAATTCAGTTAATTATTACTCGTTCATATTGTGGCATTAAAACGTTTACACGAACCTACTTCCGCTTAAAATGATATTATGTGTGGGCTTCATTAAACTTCACCGAGACCATGATTATACAGCAGTATGAAAATATTGGGAAATGTTATTCTGCCATAATTGCATCCAAAACAAGATTCATATGTTTTCAGTACAGGTTTTTGTGCAAAAGAATTCCTAAGGCACAGGTGATTTAAAACTGATTACCTCTCGTTGCGGTTGCATTGTGCAACATTATGTCTTTGAAACTGCTTATCCAGCCGAAAAAATGAAAAGAAATTATACTGAATGCAACAACCAGACAACGGAAATAGGAACACATTGTCATCTTCTTAAAGTAGTAATCGAAATTGAGCGATTTGCTTATAGACCAAAATATCACTTAGTATAATACTTTTTGTTTCAACCAGCTCTATTCCATTTTTAATTTTTGAACTTCACTGTTATATAATATTACATTGTAGTTAGATAATCTAGGCTTTTAATTAAAGCTGCTCGTTCACAGTTTACTGTAAAAAAATCAAATTCTCAAAAATGATATGCATAAACATAAAATGTAAAAGTAATGGCTAGGATCAACAACATATTTAAGTTAAATTTAGGCAGCAATTTGCAAAATAAAATCACTGAAAATGTTGAAAGGTTAGGTTTAATGCCACCTTTGTTTATATTGGAATTTCAAAAGCGGTTGTAACGTTTTATAAATTTGTAGCGTATCCTTTCAAATATACAGATATACTTTACAGGAATTAATACTGAACCTTTTTATTCTACTATCTGTTCTTAAATATATTATTTTCATACAGTTCGAAGAAATTTATTTTTTTTCACTAAAATGTGAGAGTGAGCAGCTTTAAGATCTATCATAATTCCCTTTAAGAATACAAACTTGACATAGTTATTAAACGCGTGAAGTCAAGCTAAATCGCATGCTCAATACAAAGAACATTTGTATGTGACGGTTAAGATACATGTATTATTGACGTATTTAAACATTATTCCACATTCCCAGAATCAGTGAAAGTGCAAATGATTGAACATGTTACGTTGAGCGTGAAATAACTGCTTAATGGATGTTTTTGTTTCACGTCCATTAGAGAGTGTCAACTGATTAATTCGTTTGGTTTCAGATGCTTCGTTAATATAGTCTGGTGAATTAGAAGCCTTTTAAAGGTGTGCAATTAATACTGACCGAACTGTCAACATTCAGATAATTCGGATTCATGAGTATGAATACTTGACGTTTCAATTAAAAGATATAAATACTATTGGAAAAATATGGCATATCGGAAAGTTTTGTTTTGTTTGCTATGCAAATGCCACTGAATCTGAATGTCATTTTCATTTACATTGTAACAAAGTTGTCGCACGCCCAGAATAAATGTTCGTACACTAAAGCATGCAGTAAATGTGCTTGATATTTCAAATTCGGATAGAAAAAATGTATAATGTAAAAGGGTTTTATAATGTAGTAGGACTTTTTGAATACGGCATTTAAACAGCATTTACCGTTCTTGCCTACTCTTCAATGTCGCGGAGCACAAAAATTGTCGAATATATTTGGAAACATGTACAACAAATACACAAGCAAATTGGAAAAAGAAATATCGCCGGAAAGGTGTTCCCTTCAATTACTTAGTCTATAGTCTAATGCATCTACATTTTTCAGATAATAATTTAGCTACAAGTTTAGCACTTCATGAAAAATGTGCCTTTGATTTACTCTAAGTAATGTTGTTGAACTGCCCCCATAGTAATAGGATCTATTCAGATTGATAACGCGCTTGCGCAAAAGTGTGAGCAAATACCTTTTGTAATCATTCTTTAACAAGAACTACAGATTGCTGTCTTCTACATAAAAACTGTATTAACTGAAATTTGCTTCGCTTCTTATCAAAAGGAAATCAGGGGTAAATATTTTTTTATGCATTAGATATCCATCGCGAAACATCTGTGACACATGATGATGGAACAGGCCTTGTGTAGAAATAACAGATGCTGTCTCAAATATACAAAAATACATACAAGATGATAAATCGTTAGTCCAAATTAACGTTATCACGCGTCGTATGTTGTAATGGTTCTACTTCGTTAAAGATATATTCATAAGCTGAACACTCACATAAACGAGTAATTTTTCTGCACGACTGGTTGAAATAGAAATTAATTTAAACCGTCTTCAATCTGATTGCAAGTTTCACTCGAGTATCTAATACATGTGTAGCATGCTATTCCGATTTAATCTCACAAGATTTAAGGTCAATCTAGAAAATTAATAAAGATCCAAATAAATAGCTGCTTTTTTGCCAAACACGTAAAAAGACACTATTAAATATAAACAGTGCTTTTGGTTTTCCTAGATTAGGTCTAATTTTCTGTCATCATTAGCATTATCAAATTGACATCTTTATAAAACTGTGGTCATATTCCAGTAGAATCGTACATGTAAGTCAAATCTTAAGATTTTCCTTTAACTTAACAATGTCTTTAAGAAGATAATTTAAAAGGAGAATGTGCATTGCAGCATGTTAAAAAGTTATTAAATCTTGTCCAATGATGATGAAATTTCACACAATCATTCACTTTTGAGCGAATTATATCACTTTAAAAATTTTGAACTTAAGTTAAAATACTTAAGAAATCTCTTAAGATGCTACTGGAATACGACCCCAGGTATGCAATGTGCATACATATTTCTTACTTTAACTATCTGAAAGTTCATGATATGGGGAGGATATAGCTTACTATCAGGAATTTCAAAGATCATAAAAAATCATATTGTACACAGTAGAGCTGAAAATATGTCATATTTCATTTTTTGTTGCTTCATTACAATAAACGTTGTCAGAAAGCATTTTGTTATGTTTTGTTATGTTTTGCAATATCATAAAATAAATTATTGCACTATACTTTTTTATGATTTTTTTCATTTCACCACCGTCAATACACACACGACCTACGTAAAGTTTTTTAGTTAAATTTCTCTTTGGGTTCCACTATTTTCGGCATAGATTCTTCTGCACTAACATTAAATGACGCAGTAACCTGCAGTTTCTGTTTCTTTATTCAACAAATCATGTTTGTGTTCGACACAATGCTATAACTCACATTTTTTTTTAATTTTAATTAACAACACATTGATAGCTGTAAGTTAATATGCACACCAGCCCAGTTTATTGACAAAACTGAATCAATAGCTTTTCTATATACAAACACTTTGATGAGTATCATTATGTTGTTATTTAGTACCAAATATATAGACAAGTCTTAGACTCAAATTTGCCTAACCTTTATCACGTCGTGGTATTTCGAAATCCTATGTTTCACGCTTTTAACAGTCAGTATCATAACTATCAATGGAATACTTTCAAAATTATGTTAGATCAGCAGGCGACTTCACCAAAATATATGAAGCCAATAAAATTCAAAACTGTCTGCAATTTTATTGACTGATATCCTTTAAGCTGTTATTATGCTACTCCTCATACGCTGGATTATTAAAATATTTATTTTTACTCAGTATCAGAAATACCCGCCAATCGACTGTCAAGGAATACCAGCCAATCGTCTGTTAGAAAAACGGTTGCTTATTTTCGGTCGTGATGATGTTACTTTGTTTTCATTTTTGATAAATACACATTATACAAATTAAATGATGCTTGCCCTTTGTGGTTATTAAATTCATTTTCTTTGACAATTCTAATACCATGCCATGCCTAAATGACCAAGTCCCTTTAGTGCAGCCTGCAACTGTTATTAAGCTTGATAACTATTTAATCTGAAACAGTTAAAAGTGAATAACAGTTTACTTTGCGTGAAATCTACAAACAAAAATCTCGTATGTAGTTTTATGTATTTAGATGAGTGTTCAGTAAACACTTGTGTCACCCCCCCCCCCCCCCCCCTCTTCCGTTTTGTCAGAATAACCAATAATTTTTGTGACAAAATGTTAGTTAAAAGAGGCAAAACTCTGTCAAATATTATGACCTTGACCTACAAAATTTGGCGGCATCACGACAATTTAGTCATAACCAATGTAATTTGAAAGATTCATGAAAAATCTTAAGAAATAGCAAAGTTACAACCAACGTTAAGTTTATCTGATGGACGGATGGACAGACGGACAAAACGATCCCTATGTATTGCCTTTTCTCCGACAATTGCTGCCCCCTGTGTGTACATTTGTATCCGGTCTGCTGCCAGTAACAACAAGGTCAATCGCCCGGTTGTTCCTTACAAGTCTTATACTTCGGGATATGAAGGCATTTTTACTGGCAATCCCTTCTCGTTCCAATCTTTGGATTTTCTACGATGAAAAAAGTAATTAATGTCAAGAGACTTGAGTCGTGAAGGTGCGTCCCAAAAATGCACGTGCATCAATTCGTAAACCAGTCTACACACCTGAAATACATAAAGCAACTACACTTTTTAACTATGTCCTATTGTATCACTTAACTCATATAATAATGTTATAAGAATTGTCACTAAATTTCTATGTACTTAAAATTTAAATGTTGTGTAAATTCTAGGAAATATTAGCCGCTATTCGTCCGTCTTAATATCTAAAATGTTTTGTTTTCCACAAAAAAAAGAACCATTGTTTATTCATTAGGGCACTCACGTATATTTTATTGACGGAAAGGCGACAGACTCAGACCTAGTAACTGGGATCAAGGTCAATGCCAAAGTAGTGTCCGTAGGCATGACACATCTACATTGTATGGTGCAAGAATACGGTGTTCTGTAAGGGTCATCATCGTTTTCTCTTATTATTCACAGGGCGATGACGCGAAGTAACGATTGCGATGCACAAAGTGACAATGTTGCGATGTCGATGCACGAAGTTACGCTGTTACGATGGCGATGACAATGTTACAATTGCGATGCACGAAGTTACGCTGTTACGATGACGATGCACAAAGTGACAAATTAATGTTAGGATGGCGATGCACGAAGTTAAACTGTTACGATGGCGATGCACGAAGTTACGCTGTTACGATGACGATGCACGAAGTTACGCTGTTAGGATGGCGATGCACGAAGTTACGCTGTTACGATGACGATGCACAAAGTGACAATGTTACGATGGCGATGCACGAAGATACGATGGCGATGCACGAAGTTACGCTGTTACGATGACGATGCACGAAATTACACTGTTAAGATAGCGATGCACGATGTTACGACATTCGATGACGATGCACGAAGTGAAAATGTTACGATTGCGATGCACGAAATTACGCTAGAAAACACTGCGTATCGTCATCCTGCCTTTGCATATCGTGACTTTCAGTATCGCCATCGTCACTTAGCCATCGTGACTGAGCGTGTCTCCAGCGTGACATCACATGACGTCATTGTGACTTCGCGCTTCGTGTATCGCCTATATAACAGAAGCGATTCAGGATGAACCGTTCAGCTTACTTGAAAACTATAACTAAAGTCTATCATAACGTCGCGCATCGCCATTGTGACTTTGGGCATCGTGATCATTACTTTGCCACTGAATTATTAGAGAGGATACGATAGCCGTAACAAAACACCACACAAGAATGTGTTTAGCTATTAATTGAACGTAATTTATTCCAACTTGTCAAGTTCCATTTTTCAGTAAAATCTGCAATGAACAATGTTTTGACCCGCAAGCCATCAATGTTTTCTTATGACGTACTTACCGTGTAAATTACCGTGTAAATTAAATTCCATTGCATATATATCTCTTTTGGTGATATTTTGTCACGTTAGAATCAAAAGAATATTACTGCGCATCAAAACTCAAAGCCGTTGTTTATAAGACAATTAACACCGCCTAAACGGGTATTATTTCTTAAGTACAAAACAAATAGTTATATACAGAAAGTTTTCTTAAAACAGGATAACTTACACTGGAAGAGAGTGTACAGACGACAAAGTCGCACCTGGATAACATTTCGATTTCAAAAAACAGTTCACGAAACGATGCCTCTGAATACCTGGTCTTCCGACTTTCTGCCAATACAGAACCGTTTATATTTGTTATAAAAGTATAGCCACGATACCTAAAATGTAAAACAAGTTACTGGAACTAAATTGTTTCGATCATACATCATGGATGTAAAAAGACAAAATAATTAGCAACCCGCATTCAGCACAGCAATCAGACGTGATCAGACACACGGGAAATCTAAAAGAATTTATCATCATGCTTTGAGGAAAATGTAATGCAAGTGACACATGTTTTACTTAACTTAGAAAATACAATTATACAATTGCAGATTGCAGGCAGACGAAAAGATCGCATAAAACAGAGTGCTCACTAA
>JAFMSR010000498.1:0-49965 GCA_022818135.1 Saxidomus purpurata
CTTAAGCGCGGGTCGAAATGTGCATTGGGCGAAATTTAGTATATGACACAGAATTAATGATTCACAAATATATGGGTGGCAGGGAAGTTTGTTTTATTATAAAGCGTACGTTAAATGAAAAATAATCACATGGTCAACAATATCAATTGTTTGAGAGAACAATAAAAATAATTCAATCTGCGCTTTGTTCAACTTCAAGCGATATCTGATGATGTGGATCGAAAATTATTGTGTACCAAGGACAATACCTTGAAACAGAAATAAACAAAGCAATACGAACAATGAAATATAGAGTACTGTACAGTGTGTTTAACAGAGAAAACCAAAAATGATTCTTGGTTACCTTGTAGTCGTTATCGGTGAAACTGTTCACTGGGCCTTGAGATGCAGCGGCCTCGATAAATGGCGGGTGATTTTGTTCACGTGAGTTCCTTCTCGGGAATGTACGTAAATTGTATCTTTTTTTTTAAGAAATTTATTTTTAGGGTAAATATATATGTAATCGTTCGTGAATAAGAAAGTTGTCAATGAAATAACATCAGAAATTTGAAAATCAAACTACAAACTCTTATATCGAATTCCGTACGTTTCCGTAAATTTCCGTAGATTTCCGCACTGTTCCGTGATAGGCATATTATGATCTTCCGTAATCAGCTAACAGCGCAGTAATTTCTAAAACAGAAAAAAATGTGTAATACGTAAGCTATAGACCTTTCTGCAATCGTTTGAAGTTGTATGTACTGCTTTTATTTGTAATTATGTTCTTATCGTATGCGACATTCAAACAAAAGATTGATCTGGTCTGTCTTGCACTACTTTCCCAAAGCGCATGTTTACAGTTGTTATTCGCACATAGCACAGTTAAATTGTCTGCAGTGTTTGAAATGTGGTATGCTAACTTAGGCCTAGGGGACTTTCAGTCCCCACGCCAATAAAAACCAAGTTATGGTCTTTCTGTAATTTTTTAAACGATTTTACACTATTGATCGGCTATACCTATATTCCCATACAGGCCCGTGGCTATACCACACGCCCATACAAAACTAAGACCAATTTTACGATTTGCTGCATACTTTTTTTACCTGCATAGTATGTTGCAGCTGAAAAATATGCAGTTTTTCTGTTTTATCGATTTACCCGATTTTTTATGTGTTAATACACGATTATTTTGTATTGAGTAGCATATGAATGCTTTGACCAAATTTCTGCCGTCTTTAGCAAAAAATAGAAAAAAAACAGGGCAATATCTTTGAGAATATTCCAAGATTCATAATAGCAGATTTCAACTTTAAAAAGTGTCCCATCCGAGACTTACGTAAAACTAACCGCGTACTCTTTCAACCGTATTGCTCACTTAAGGAGAGATTCAACACTAATTTCCTCCGGGAGATTTCAATTACAAGTATCAAGAAAAAACTTGAATAAGGACACCGAAATGATCGGCTGCAGTTGAATTAATTAATTCCTTTTCAGTGAATAGGAGAAAGAAGCGTCTGGAACTTAATCGCGACTTTATTCAAAAGTTAAATTACAATGCTCACTGGGAAATCGCATGACTTCTTTTATTTTCATTCCTGACACATATCAGTTATAAAACATTCTTTTTTATTTTTCTTTGTTTCTTTTCTTAAATTCTTTGTTTTTTGTGGCTGGAATTAGAACCACACTGTAACTCTTGTGTTAACTTAAAAATAGTTGTCAATGGTTACGATGCAATACAAATTATATGCTGAACAAAATATTATGACGTCATGGCACTTGTTTTCAAAACTCTAAATCCCAGACAGCTTTCTGCTAGAAAAAGCGATTGATTATAGGGCACATATTTATAAAAGAAGAGATAAGTACTTTAGAATATGGCAAGGTGCGACCAAAATATTGTACATTAGAAAATGGCGTACTTTAAAATATGACAAGGTGAGACCTAAATAAATGTACATTAGCATATGGCAAGGTGCAACCAAAATATTGTACTTTAGAATATAACAAAGTGCGACAGAAATATAGGTACTTTAGAATATGGCAAATTGCGACTAAAACAAAAGTTCAATGTGGCAAACTGCAACCAAAGTATAGGTACTTACGATTATGACAAGATGCGACCAAAATATAGGTACTTTAGAATATGGCAAGGTGCGACCAAAATATAGTTACTTTAGAATATGGCAAGGTGCGACCAAAATATAGTTACTTTAAAATTTGACAAGGTGCGACCTAAATACTCGTTGTTACTTTAGAATATGATAAAGTGCGACCAAGATATAGGTACTTTAGAATATGGTATGGTGCGACCAAAATATAGGTACTTTAAAATATCACAAGGTGCGACCTAAATATAGTTACTTTAGAATATGTCAAGGTCCGACCTAAATATAGTTACTTTAGAATATGGCAAGGTCCGACCAAAATATATGTACTTTAAAATATGACAAGGTGGGACAGAAATATAAGTACGTTAAAATATGACAAGGTGCGACCAAATGTTAAGTACTGACCGTGATAAGTTCCAACCGAGAAATAGATATTTGTGATAAGGTGCGACCTAAAGTTGTATTCAGCGACGATTCAGCGCCAAGTGTAATTAAGTCGAAATTATGTGCACCATAAATGTTCATTGCAAACTTAAAGCAAAAACTTCCACAGATCTTCTTAAAATGGAGTTTTAACAGAAATTAGAGTGACGCATCAATTAGTTAGTTTGCAATATGAAACAGTCTTGATGAAGGGGAGGGCACACATTATCTGCAATAAAATAAGGAACTATATTCGAACATCTTGTATAAATGTAAAATGTAAAGTTTAAATAGTTACTGGTGTGAAGGACTCAAAGTTTTTATTATTTCTGACTTTGTCCCACCTTTCTTATATTGTTTTGTATTGATCGTGAACATAAAATATTGTCTTGGCAAGTAGCGAATTCAATTTACTTCTCCAAAAGACAAAATTCATGAAGATAACATGATCAAGGACACTTATTTCCAACATTATGCGAAACTAAACTTAGAATTGTTACTGCAAGATGTGCATATACATGTATATTGTGATATAGTTACTTGCATGTTCTTCTCACTTGATGGTTGGCTTCTTCGCTGAGTTCTGATCATAGTTTATTTAAGTTGATGTCAACATCAGTCGGTGAAAGAATAACTTTTGCGACCACAGACCAGCCGTTCCATAAAGGTAAAGCGTGTAATTGTAAACAGTGTTCTACCCTTCATTCAAGACTTAAACTGAGAAACAGTTAGGATGTGTTTTTGTTTTCTTTGACGTTCGATTCCATCGTTATTTCAGTGTTGTTAACATAGCCAATTTTCTAGGCCCCTTAATCCTATATAACAATCTCTTTCGACAAGTAATTCGTCATGTATATAACCAGTCATTTTGTAGAAAAATCAACAGCTCCAGTTGGATATAACTAAAATACAACAAATGAACACTATTGGAAGATTTAGTGCGACCTAATGTCAGAAACAACAACTTGCCTACAATTAAAACGTTACACCTTGAATGCGTTTGATTGATTATATTATCAATTTTAATAGAACGTAGAACATGACATTTCTTATCTTTAGAGTTAAACCACAGTAGCGTTCAAGATACAAGAATTCTTTTGCCACTTATCAATATATTTAAAATGTGCGAATTTTATTTCGTTCTAGAAATGTTAGAAATAAAATTTTAATTGAATCCCTATTCCAGAATAGGCGATTAAAACTAGCACTGCAGTAATTGTTTTTCTCATTTATTATACATTAATCGTTGAGTTTTACATACAACCTTTTAAACCGTCTAGAGGATCTCACTGTTGCATAGTATTTATTATTTAAGTTAAAACTACTTGGAAAATGTCTATCCCGGAATGCTTCTCAAAATAGTGTTCCCATCAAAATAATAGCGTGCTTAAATGCAATTATCTTTTCTCTTGAATGATGGCGTCGCGCTGCACTCCCGCTTATAAGGACTCACGCTATTTCTTCAATTGATTATTTGATGTGATTTTACAAAATTCACTTACGACGCCTGCAACTGAATGCAACTTAATGAATATTACATAAGAATTGAAAGATTTAACAGTATGGATTTCCCTCGACGTCGTAATTAGAGAAATTGTTCTATGACTTACATCTGTAGCAGCTGAATATCGTTATGTCCTTACCTGATTGTATTTTTCTTTCCCTCTTTTATTTTTTTTTTCCACTTGACAAGGATTTATTACATGTACGTGGGAGCCATAACTTCGTCTTACCAATTCTGTAACATTATGATATTGTCAATTTCATATGAATTGTGTCAATGAATCGTCTTATGATAAACAAAGCAATTGAAGATAGATTTAGCCGTCCTTTTGTAGTAGTTCTTTTGCTCTTCTGTTTTCGCATTTGTCTATTTGACATACACATTTTTATGATTTGTCCAATGTTTAAACAAACAACGATATATCATAACCAATCGTTTTTCAAAAACAAAAAAATGATATTTTAAATATACTACGTGAATAATTAGATGTAAAATATATTTACACTATTTCGTATAATTATGAAAGGTAATTTTTCAATCAAGTTTTGACACAACTTCTTACAAAATGAACAACTATGTATATCTTCTGTGTTTATCAATTGGTTAAGTTTCAGCAGAAAGTATACAGTATTTTCAATTCGAACATACGGACATGCATTCACGCACATTTACACACACACACACATATATATATACACCCACCCTCGCACATTCACGCACAACAAGTTACAAATAGAACATCGTTAAATGAAATACATATAACTTACGTTTTCATGAATGTATATGTTTACTGTACTGAAGTAGTAATCCACAATAATGACACTTCTTTCTCCTCGTTTTATACTGATTATAATTATTGTTGGTTTTCATGCAGTTTGACTAAAATTATATATGACTTTCCATTTATACTCACATGAAAATATCGGCGTCAAAGATGCATTTTATTGTGAAAAAACGTCGTTTTCGTGTTTCTTATTTTAACTTAGACATTCGCAACAGTTGCACTTTTCATTCAATATGTAAGACATTCCATTTGTTATATATATATCAAACTCTGATATGTATTTGACGTTTAATGCCATAAAGTCGAAAACAATTTCAAAAGGTTTTTCTTTAACCATTAATCATTTATGTCCTTTTGGCGTAAATGGAAAACATATATTGCCGTCGGAAATGGATTTTCTTGCAAGTTAAAAACATTTATTGACCGTCTTTTGTCTCGTTTTCAACGGTTTCTTCTTCAATTCTTATCAAAATTTTACTCTGTGTCACCTTTTTACATGCATTAGTCTGGACCTGATTTTTTTGTCTAAGACACATTTGCGCATAGGTTTATATTTTCGCTTTAAAGGGAAAGAGGCATTTCGTGAATAATGTTTGAGTCTTAAGATTTGATATACGATGTACTCTTTTAGTTCAAGAGAGATCATTTGCAAACAAATGAAAATACAAAATGCGAAATAGAATCTGGGCTGCACCATAAAAAGACAAGTTTATTTTGCGAAGCTTCGTTGATCCATACAGCTAGAATACACAGATGTTCCCCATACATATAGTTTTTATATAACATAAAGGTTATGCTGTCAATTGAAACTTTTTCCTGTTTTACGTGTAAAAGGCAATAGTAAAAATTTACAATATAATCATCAAGCATCAGAGTGTTTTTTGTGTTGAGGTTATATATATTGGCTTTCTTCAAACTTGTATGAAGTGTAAGGTGTCGGGGTTTGACTGTGTGTGTGTGCGTGTGCGTGTGTGTGTGTGTTTGGGGGTCTCTCTTCATATAAGAAACCTTACATCTTTTTTCCTTTATAAGTTTCAGCGTTGACAATAAAGTAAGGATCGTCCAGATTTCAAGGAGTTTATATTGTTATTAGTTGTAAAGAATATAATGGTTACGTATATAAATAAGAATACTGTAGCTTTCTGTACCTTGAAATGGCGCCCTTATAGACAAGATAACAGACTACACTACCGGTATTAGTTTAGCTGAGTAGAAGGGATTTAAATAATTGATGGGCATTTCATATTGATCTCTGCAGAAAATACGAATCCTCTGTATAAACATACACTGAATCAGATGAGATTTTATATTTGAGTCTCGGAAAAGCGTTTAACAACAGTGCTTTGGAAACAAGTATGATACGCCTTTTATGTAAACATAATCAAATTTGTTGTCTAAGCTCTGGTAATGCAGAGAAAAAAAGTGTTTAACCATTCAAGAATTTTGATAGAAAATTAATTCTGAACCATAAATGCATTTTTTGCATTTATGCCACTTGTACAAATTATATTTTCTGGAACGGGTTTAAACTTTAAAATAATTATTGTAAATGGTATTGCTTTAGTTCTGCTGGAGCATCGTTGTATTAGGAATGCCTTCTGATCAATAAATTGAATTTTTCAAATTTAAAAGACAATATGTTATAGTTTGTGTTGCATATTTTCGATGAATTACTGACGTCACGTCTCTGTAAACTATCTGCATGGTATAATAGAACCTATTGAGAGGGCCATAGAGACATCGAAGCCTATGCTTTTAAATAATGAACCTCCAGATCTAGGAGCACTGTACATCGTATTGAATACTGTATCATTTTGTCATGTCCCAGATAAAATCGATATTGTCGCATGCAGTCATGCCATAAACATAACACGATCTGTTTTCCTGTGACCGTAAAGTTCTTTGCAGGTCCTGAACCCATACTCGAATATATGCTCTGATAATTTTGATTTTATTTTTTTATGGCTCACAGGAACATTAAGTGCTCATGTTCACCTTTTAAGATCGTTGAATGTCTATCGTCCGTCTCTGTCCGTTCTTCCTTTACTAATGAAATCTCTAGCATCAATAAATTCTGAAGCAACAACTAAGTGTTGATACAGCGTAAACTATGATACCGGTTTGTAGATACAATTTTTGCTGAGAAATAAATAGCGTTTGGTCTCATATGGTCTTGAAGTTTGAGTGTATGCTTTTAGCCCGTTCATCAACGTGAGGTACAAAAGCAAATTTAAAAACAGGAGATTGCATTAACCGCACAACTGTTCATCACGTTAAAAGTGTACATGCCATACATGTACTACACTGTTTATGAGCAAATACATATTTAGAATTTGTATCGTTAGGTAACTCAGACAAGACATAGTTTATATTGCCGTAAGGTTCCCGCCAAGTTTTATTAAGGAACGCTGACTCTAATGGCTAGTGTAATATTTCCTGTATTAATCCAAAATAACATATTTCATTATCAAAACACACTTCCGTGTTTGGAACGCCTGATACATCTCTGTAACCAATAAGAGCCAAGTTTATGAGCCTTTGATTTACCATTATTATTTCAAATCTTCACCAATAGCAGTGATATATAGAGTGGTGGAACCTATGCTGGCGGTATCCCTATGCTGGTGGTATCTCCGAAAAACGGCTATTTACAGAAAAACAGAAAAATTTCAGGGTACATTCAGCATTGACAGTCGATGAGATGCTTTTACAGCAAACGTAGTGATAGCCGCGCGTGCAGCTCTGTGACATCACAGCAGCCCATACAAATGTACTTGATCAATTTCGCTAGAAAATGTCTTAAATATAGACATCAAAATCACCCAGTTAAAGTTAGCATTTTTGATAAAACTTATTTCTTTTGTATAAAAATATATATTCTATGGAAACTGTTATATCTTGTTAGTTAATATTTAGGCTCTAAAACCTGTTTCCAACTGTTGGTTGCCAAATATCACATACCGCCAGCATTGGTTCCCTTCGAGGTGAAATTTCAAGTTTTGACATGTGTCGTGTCAATAGCTCCCAGAATGACATAGTCAAGTGATGAAGCACATCAATGTCTTGTTTCGATTAAGCAGGGATAACATTATGTTTTCGCTGAGGCAAATCAAAATGGTTAGGATTTCCTGCTTTCTGAACTGCTGATATACATTCAAAATACCTCCAGCATAGGTTCCGCCACTCTATAGTAATGTGTATTCTCGTAAAATTTGTAAAGGCTGTATCATGGACCAGATAGTAACGGTTTATTAAAATTAATATGCCTTTGTTTTAGCGAAATTTGCTTCATTTCATCATGAGTTCACGCATTTTTCACAGGTTTATGCCTATGACATCTGTTCCCAGTTAGCTTAGATGTAATGTTGAGACCCGACTATACAGCGAAGTGTTATGTAACCTTGTTTAACAATAATTTCAATGTAATTTTCAGCACATACATGTACAGACACTGATATTCATACTAATCTATATATTTTGAGATCGTAAAATTGTTCATTTTGACTTTCATCTTGTAACTTGTTAATCATTGTTAGATGAGCGGGACAGGGTCATTGTTGACCTCTTCATTTAATTATGTGGCCTCACGACGATCTGCTCTTTCAGCCATTTTTTTTTATTTATATTTCGTTTTCAGTGTAATAATTTCTTTTGCCTTGCGTCTGTTAAAATCGATTCGTGACAACAATAGTAGCAACGTCTATACATGATTCTTTAACTCATTTAAACGAAAATTTAGTTCTACTGTATAACTCTATAAAACTGAAGTAAAGGTATTTAAGCATTTCTGATAAAACAATACACGTACGTTAAAACAGAGCCATTTACTGCCCTATATTGCTTACCTGGGTACCCCTACCCATAAACTAAGTCAACGTAAGCGTCTCAGAAAAGAAAGTAAACCCGATTATTGTACTTTCAATTCTATGTAAAGAGCCAAAACAGTTCAAATTTAAGATCACCAATGAAAGAGGTGCGAAAAACTAACCAATGCCACTTAGGTTAGGCTTTTAATTTGTTTGTAAAACTGTACACATGGACCAAAGGTCTATGATTTTAGCTTCATAACCAAAAGTAGGGTTACAGGTCAGAGATCATAATAAAGCGTTGAAATCTGTTTGCAAAACTTAACGCTCGGCCCAGATTTCATCACTGTAGCCTCTAAAACAAGATTAATTCTTATATAAATCTGTGTAAAATAATGACCCACGGGATGTAAGCTTTGAAACTTAGTTTTTCTATATATTTCTATGTCAGATGTGACCCTTTCAACCTAAATGGCATAATTTGAGCAAACTTGATAGAGGACAACAAGACAATACCACGTGCCAAATATCTAAGCTCTGGGTATTCCAGTTTGGAAAAAAAAACAACTTTTTAAAATGTTTTTTTCTTTTTGTTTCCATAGGAACCAGAGTTGTGCCTATGATGAAATTATTTGAACTCTTTTGTAAGAGAGCTTTATGCACTGTACGTCCTTGCAAAGTTTTATCAAAATTGGCCCAATGGTTTTAGAGGCGATGTTGTTTAAAGAAAATGTTGGCCTGGCAATAAGTGTTTACAAGAGCTCACTGTGATGAGCTAAAACGTGAATCATGACAACATG
This sequence comes from Saxidomus purpurata, assembly GCA_022818135.1. Classification (NCBI taxonomy): domain Eukaryota; kingdom Metazoa; phylum Mollusca; class Bivalvia; order Venerida; family Veneridae; genus Saxidomus; species Saxidomus purpurata. The sequence continues at coordinate 9,408 of JAFMSR010000498.1, forward strand.
AGACGTCATTAAAAACTTAATTGCATTATCTACCTTCAAACGGCAAGAAAATGCTTCATCCTCAGTTGGCTTAGTAAAACGATTTTTTTTTCTTTTTTTTATAGCAATCTTACATCTTATGTACCATAGAATGTTTGCATTTCAGAGGAGGTTATGATAACCTTTCTATGTCCTCTTATAGTCGAATTTACTGGTAAAGTAAAGTTCTGTTGACCATTGAAATATTTGTACTCAAAATAGAAATATTATTTCTAAGCATTCTAGTATGCTTACTCGTTGAACCAAACGCTTAATTCTGTTATTTCTGAAATGCCAAGGGAGACCAAAACGTATCTCGGGCAATTGATTGATAGAAGTCTGTATTATATTTAAAGGAACATCAGCATTTCTCTTCCTGTAGTAGAACTGTTTATTCTTTACACTGTCTGGAGATCTTGTTGTGTTTGACAGGTTCTCTGGTCAACAGTGTCATCAATAATACAACCTTGAGTGATAAGAGGCTCTCCACCATCTTACTGGCTGGCTTTTGTCAGATATTAGAAGTCTGTACAGACTTTGCGTAATTACACGGGATCATCAGTGGCCATCAAACCCAAACACAATTTATTTCTCTGATAGCAGTGATTATTTATATATTTTGTACTTAAATCTGTTCACTACGGAGTCAATATTAATAAGATGAGGGATAATTGTCATCATCAATTACTATTCATTCTTCTGATATCAGTTATAATTTTGTACTTAAATCAACAAATCGATAGTGATTGGAAGAGGAGTCGACATACATTTCACTAAGTTAGAGCCAAAAGTGATGTCTTCATGAATGTCGAGCCATTTACTGGTTTTTCTCGTAGTATTGTTAGGCATCTTATAGTAACTAGTCACAATTGATTACCGCAAGTCTTTTGTTTATGAGCAATGAGTGATATATGTAGTCCCAGCACAGTCATCTGTAGGTCATTAACATAGCCGTTGCGACAAATGTAAGTCGCCTTTCACCTTTCTTCTAAACTTGGCTATGACTTGTTAGAACAGGCTGGTCATCTTGTTCTGGTCATGTTTACAAGTTAAATCAGTTGAATTGTCAAGTTGTAACTTTGTAAATGGTTAGTGGAATTGTTCCGCAAATAACCTCTCTACTGTTTGATCATTGTACATTGCACTTGTAGATGAGTTTCTTTTCCGAATGATTTTAATGAAATAAAACACAAAAAAAATATTAATGCATTTTTTCAAAGGTTTATTAGGAAAGAGAAATCATGTCAGCATTGCACTATGTTAGCAGTGTTCGTACCCTGTTAGATGTCATGAGGTGGTTCACCTTAAAACATGATTTTGACGTCCAAATCACATTCTAGCCCTCCTCACAAAGCTTGAGATTCACTCATATCAGCGTATTTTAAAGTTTGTATGTTAATGCTGTTGATCACAGCAGTTGAGTGGCAGGCTCTTTTTATGAGTGGCAATTGTATGTGGTGTCCTTTACTTGTTCCTCAAAGTGAATTCGATGCATTATATAGTTGATATATTTTAGCTGGAGTTTGTACAGTCTTTGACTTTTCCTTTGCTTTATGAGATTTGTCCTGACTATTTCCTTTCTTGTTTTAACTGATATGAACATACAAAATTAACCATAGTTTTATTTTTTAGAATATGTTCGACATTTTGTATTTATGCTATTTCCTATGTATAGAACGGGGCAAATTGTAAATTTTATTGAGGTGTAGATAAAAAAGTAATGTTGTTTCTTTGATTGAAAAATGGTATCAAGACTTGGAAATTCTAATTGTACAGTACGACAATATCATCTCATGATGTACAGTATAAACGTCATTAAATTAAAATAAATAAGTTTCGGATCTCCTTGTCAAAAAGATTGAGGTCGGTCTGCAGGTTGTTTGTTGTGGTTTTTTTTTTTTGGGGGGATCTTTTTTGCTCTAGAACACATGAGAGTTGGTCTTTTGATCATTATCTTATAAAACATATTTGAGGAAGGCGGTAAAAAGTTAAGGTCGGCCTGGAGACCCGAAACTCACGTGTTTTTTTCTTTTGGCCTCAACATAATCCAACACAAAACACTCACCAACAGTTCGACTTGCAAACTCCAACTGTGAGCAAGGTAGCAGACACTCTTCATAAAAAAATGAAGTTTTAAGAAACGCTTTCATCTAATGCAAAAGTAAAGGCCAACACATGTTCTAAATATTTTTCTCAGTCCCTACACCATAACTGTTGTTTAAAAAGAAAGAAATTGCAACTGTGCCAATAACGTTTCTTAAGCATTTAACGATCAAATCTTGGCGTGTTATTTCTTCCAGCAGACTGACAGACTTTTCACATACTTGAAACGTAATAGGGCATTGCATTTATGTCTGCAGGGGGTGGGCTTTATTGATTAGAATTGTCTGGCGATTAAATCTGAATGTTAGACTAATTAGTACATTCTAGAAAGAAATCACGTGAAATATGAGGTAGAGATCTGTATCAAATTGAAAACTCCCATACGTATTACGTACTTACCATTTTCTTATAAAGTCATACAATCACGTCTTACTCATTTTTGTTTGGCAAACGGCACCACGAAACGTCAGAAACAAAAATTTCATTTTTGAAAGAAAAGACAGACTTAATTTGTTATAAAAGCATAATAGATCTGCGTGCTACATTTAACCTATATGAGGGAAACGACGTGTCAAAACAGTCAGAAACAGTCAGAAATAAAACATGCATTTTTCCCCAAGAAAAAACAGATATACCATGAAATAAAATTACAGTCTTCTGTGTTAATTTTAATGCTTGAAGTTTTGTTTAACCAGTCTATTGTGGTTATCTTCCTGTCTAAGTATTAGCCTAAAATTTAGATTACAAGAGGGAAATAAATGACAACTCAAAATTGATTCAAACAGTGATTTTGAGCAAAATGAAGCAGACGATATAGAACTATGTAGTGGCACCATACGTGTTGGTCTATTGATGTATTGATTCCTATAGCATTTCAAGAAAAACTGTTGTTGCATAAAAACATAGCAGTTTGAAAAGTCTCTGATGCAAACACATACTAGTGTCAAAACATTTAGCCAAACTTTTTCTGCTGCCATTGGCATTTTTATCGTCATGAATAATTGTGGTAGCCTAGGGCTTGTTCCCCATTTTTAATGTTGACTTTCCAACATGTTTTAAAACTAATAAACGATTTATTCGAGATGTATCCACGCTCCCAATTAAGTGAAAATTTAGTTTTGTTTGTGAATAACTTCAGCTGGTAGAACCAGAAATTAAACTTTAAACGTTCATGTAACCATTACGACCTCTTTATAACTTCAAAATTATTGTTTCTTTCAGTTTTGTACAACATTTACAGCAATCAATGAATACGTTATTTCTCTGTTTATTGATTGCTGTAGATGAATGATGAAAAGCCAAAAGTGGTGCGTTTTAAAACATTCATCGTTCAGGCCAAATGACTGAAATGTCAATAAAATAGATAAGGCTTAAAATTTGAGAAGTTCAAAGTCGTTATATAAATATTTGTAAAGCGTTAGTGGAATTTCTCTTCTCATAATATTTTAGTTTATACTAATTTATTTAAGCTCGATTGTGAAGAAAGCTTGTAGCTAATCAAGTCACTTTTGAGTCCGCTTCCTGGAAAAACCAGTACTGGTGTCATGTGAGGAAGTACGGCCGTGACACCAGTGGGGCTCGAACCCGCAACCTCCAGGATGAGCGGCCGACACCTGTATAGGTTCACATTTTTCTTGTAATATATGAGCTGACTCGCATGAAAGTCGTGTTTCAAATACACATTTTTTTGACAAAAATGTCTATTTCTTCGCATTTCTGCAGTTTTTGTCACATAGTTTTCTGCAATACATTATACATCATGGAATTCGAATGAAAAGAGTAAACATTTGATGCATTTCATTACTATTGTAAAAGCGTTTTCAAAAATACTGTTTTAGACGTGACTTTCCAATTCAAAATACTGTAAGTTTTTTCATTCTGTATCTATCAATATAAGAAGTACATCAGAAAAACTAAATTCTTACATGTTTTCAGACTATTCCTTGTGTTTTAAACATCTTTTTTGATCAAAATGTAATTCGGCCATTTTGAACAGTAACTTAGTAGATCTATTTAGGATTTAGGAACAAATTGGTATATGTTAGCAATACACTGATAAAAATTGTAGCTGACAAATTATATTCCATTCAATAATTTCTGAGTATTCTTTATAATTTCATTTATTTCTTTAACAAAATCGAAGATTTTCACGCAGAAATGCCAACTTTGCTGGATCATAATTGAACACTCATTCATCATGTGTGTAAATAATATTTTGAAAACTGATTATTGAGCACAAAGATTCAAAACGTGTAGAATACAGATTCTTGCCAATGACCAAACTCCAATTGTTCTGAGCAATCTAGAAATTGAAAGTCCTTTATTCATTACAGAAAAAAACAGATCTGGATCTGATAGAATGTGATTTTTGAATTGGTGCAATGAAAATGTAGGTCAGTTGGTTTTGACAGCTTAATTTTCCATTGGTGCTTATGTGAGAAAAATTGAAAATTAAATAAAATGAATGTTCTGAGCTTCTTGTATGCGTTGTATAAAAGTAAGGTGTAATAAAAACTAGATTTATTTTGAAAAAAAAGGGCAAAGAAACCCACACAAACAACAACAGATGTCTTTCCAAAAGATTGTAGGGGAGTTTTTCTCGTTTGAAATGAATTTCCTGCTTGAGGATGAATTCTCTATAAGCAGCTTTGGTTTATTAATTTGACCAGAATAAACAACATTCGGATAACATTTTGTTTAAGTTTCTATAAAGATTATATTTGGAGAACAGCCCATCCAGTTGGGTGCCTCAGTTTGTAAGGAATCATCTTTATTTCAAAATCGTTCGTATAAACTTTTCAGTTGTTTATTTGTGTGAAATGAAAAAATATTTTGGCGATTAGTTTCAAATAAAAGAATTGAAAGTTTACATTAGTAAGAAAAACAGCCTCATTCCCTTTGGGTCTCATTTCCAAAGGAATTACATTTCTTAAAGCAGTTTAGGTTAAGAACCACAAGATGATTGACGAAATCAAGCTAATAAATTTTATAGAATAAAGTCTATATAAAGGTTATATAGGGACAACAGTCCCACCCTACAAGGGACTCATTATGACATGAATTGTACCAATTTTGTGAATTTTAATAAACTCTCTTCAAAGTCTGACAATTGGTTTTACAGAAAATGAATTTTTAAAATTCCATATAAAAAATATAGACAAAATTTAAAGGACACTCACTCAAGTGTTTAGGGGCTATCCGACCGAAATTTTGCGGGTCACAATCCCTATTAGTATTCAACATTTATACCATGTTTTATTCAAATAGTCCCGACCGTGTTTTATATAACGCTCAGGACAGGCAGACGGAATGACGGACTGGTAACGTAAAATTAATACCCCTCCACATTCGGAGAGGTATGACGTGTACAACATAACATTATACTGATGCTTCCTCCTGCCGAATTTCATCAACATCCAACAATAAATTCAGGAGATAAAGCAACTATAGGACTTTTTACAGACAGACCTCCGTGACCTTGACTTTTGACGCAATTGCCCAAAATTGTAATATGCACAATTATACCACATACTGATTCTTCCCTCCAAGCTTTGTCAAATTCCATCCAGGGATGTAGGAGAAAAAACTAGAAATACATTTCAAAATAATTTTTATATGGTGGGATGCCATAAAAACAAATAACAAAACACACAAGTGCACGGCTGCCAAAGCATAACTGCAGGTTGCATCTTTGAGCATCATTTCCTGTGGGTATTTTAAAGTAGTTTAATACTTTATCGTATCACTTTATCATAAAAGTTAAGCATACTTGGCCTTTGGCTAAGGCAATAACACTTTTGTCTGTGACCCGTCGCAATTCATTGACATCAATTTGGCTAGAAGTGGCCTCAGTCCAATATCAGTTAACCAGAGGATGGAGATTTGTACTGGTCTTCAGAATATTGTACACTCTTCATATTGTTAGCCCTGTACCACTGAAGTCGATTTTCTTCTTGAATGAGATGATTTAGTGACCACTGTCTGCAGTTATGGCGTATTGATTGCGGTTATGCAACAGTTTATTTCCGATACTCTTCAGGTTTATATCATTGATCCTGAGTTGAGATTTGGCGGCATCAGTGAAAATTTGCATCAGTTATCGCTTCCTTAGAATGTATCAATCTGGTGATCTTCACAAAATCTGTCTCTGTTTTTGTATTGTACTGTTTGCCTTGTAAATGAATAGTTGATTAAAGCGTTTTTCATATGCTGTTCTTTGAGCTACAGTAGAAACTTATCTTGATACGCTGCTCAGTAGACTCGTTATTTTGAACTCTGTTAAGTCGAATTATTGCTTGTGTCTCATTGCCATTGATGCGTCCTGCCATGCAGTCGCTTTACATCGAATTCCCTTTTAGTCGAATTATTGCTTGTGTCTCATTGCCATTGATGCGTCCTGCCATGAGGTCGCTTTACATCGAATTCCCTTTTAGTCGAATTATTGCTTGTGTCTCATTGCCATTGATGCGCCCTGCCATGAGGTCGCTTTACATCGAATTCCCTTTTAGTCAAATATATTTTACTGGTTCGTAATACTTCTGCTAAAGAAAAGCTAACTTTATGACTAAAACGGAAATGAAATTTGTCGGCACTTGCAGTCATTGTCATTGATGATAGTTAATGTTCGCATTTTTGGAATTTCTAATACGTTAAACAAGAAAAAAAAAGAATGATGAGATATTAGAAATACATTGTTCTTTCCACACTGCTAAATTTGAAACTATTTTATTAATCAAGCAGTCATCTCATTTATCAACTAAAGTTAATAATTTGTATAATAAATGCACCTTTATTAAGTAGCCACCCACTATATTTATAAGTAGTTACTTTTGTAGCATATATTGACTGTTTGCTGGCGCCATGTTTGACTGTATTTCGAATATAGGTTTTGCGGTTACATTAATTCGTAGCATATTCATTATTTATCAGAGCAGAGATATTGTTGCAAAATTGTTGGGAAAAAAACGAGCATTGATCAATAATATGATTGCAAAAATTCTGTAAAGAATATTACAATGGCATAGACTTCATTTTATTTCCTATTGTGATTACTCAGGCTTCGTTATATCAATTCTTTCAAAAGTGATAGATTTGTCTGGGATGTTTTTTATCATGTACACCGTTATTAACTACACTTTGTCGTCTGCAGTAGCTAACAAGGAGCAACTAGAAGATCCTGGCAATATAAAGGAAAAAAAAATACCATCGAATCAATTGGGGAAAAGGCTGTAAGTTATTTTAAAACGCAGAGCATTTAAACTTTGTTGGTTGAAGACGTTTTTTTTCTGAAAGAAAAGGAGGATGTGATTATGTTATAATTTAGCATATTTGCCCCTTATGTGCCATTCTTAACTGTTTTCATTCCAAATGAGAAATTATACAACGCCCACATTTTACGCACTTGCATACTATCAGACATTTCTATTGAATTTTCATGGTTGAAACGTAGAGCTGCTAAAGACTGGTACATATACAAGAATATCAAGAACATTTATTTCACGCCTAGTGTGTGTAGCAGTTTATACATTTGTTTGCAAAAAAGTTGGCTCAAACAGTCTCCCATGTGATAAATAAGAAATGAGAATTTTGGCATTTTGATCAGATTGAATCCATTGATCAGAGGGTTATAGCGAAAGTTTTCGCGAATAGCAGACGATGAAAATCGCTTACAAATCGATAGATGAATTACGTTCAGGGCTGCTAATCAGTACCAGTGTATTGAACAGCATTATATTTGAAAAGAGGATTTTCTCAGTTCAGGCGAAGTGCCCTTGAGAACTTTGAGAGTATTTCCAGATCGCACTAGACATCTATACTGTGCACTGTTGCACATAGAATTACGGTCTTGGAATATAAAGATAATTGAATGTGACAAAGACAAAATTTATTGCTGCCATAGCGCACTGTTACAAAACACTCTTAAATTATATTACGGTAGCACTTTACTTTTAGTGTAACAGCCACCATGTGCACTATTGTGTACTTTTGACAATAAATACATTGTTTTGAGGCATAAAATTCAAAGCATTAACAAATGCATTACTTTAAGAATTCTCCACAAAATAATGTTCATTAAAAGCTAAACCTTTTCCCAAAGATATTTACTCAGTGCATTGTTGCCGTTAGAAAATATTATAGAGCAATAGTCCAAAAGTCTTTGTATCATATCAAATTATTGGTTTCAGCAACATCTCAAGCAATAACAGTGGCTACAGAATGTCAATGTTTAACATGAAAAGAAATCCCCAGACAACACCAAGTACAGCACTCACTAGCTCCAAAATCAACAGAAAATTAATAAAACAAGAATGAATCACCGATCTATGATTAACGAGGCCAATGTTCACATTACAGATCTAATGTCTAGCTCTAATGTCGAGAATTCACATTGCAGATTTAATTTCAAGGGTTTTACAGCTCGTATGTTGAGGGTTCACATTATCGATCTAATGCCGAGGGTTCACATTGCAGCTCTCACGTCGAGGGTTCACATTGCAGCTCTCACGTCGAGGGTTCACATTGCAGCTCTCACGTCGAGGGTTCACATTGCAGCTCTCACGTCGAGGGTTCACATAACAGCTCTAATGCCGAGAATTCACATTGCAGCTGTTATATCGAAGGTTCAAATTACAGCTCTAGTGTCGAGCTCTAATGCCAAGGGTTCACATTGCAGCTCTAATGTCGAGGGTTCACATTACAGCTCTAATGTCGAGAATTAATTATACGTATTGAGCAATTACACATAATAGGATACAGCTTACTGAAAGTATGTTTACGGAGGATAGGATTTTAGTACTGGTTCTTCCCAGGACGGAATGTTTGGTAAAGTGTCCGTTTAGATATGAAACTGGCTGTAAAATCTACGAAAAAATGAAACATCTGTAGTTTGGTTGTACAAAAGCTACGGCCATTTAATCTGAAATTACGACAAAAGGTCAGACTACTTTTATGAATAGATTTATACATTTATTCCTGATATTGTGTTTCAAGTAATTGTCTGAAACAAGACCGTTTACCATAGCTTCTATTATCGTTCTTTGAGCAATAAAGCGGAGAAAAGTATATAAAAATTTATTGCAATGTTTCTAGTACCATACATTGGCATCTTGCACAATGATAATTCCCCCCACGAGTAATATCTAGATGTTGAGAGAGCGGCAATCGATAATGAAACAATTAACAATTTCATAAAGCTAATGCCAACTTCTAAATCCCATTATCGCATAAAAACATAATTTGTTTTCCTCATAAATACAATTAACTATGTTGGTAACCAAGTCGTCATAATGGTCATGCATATTATTAGCCCATGTGTATTCGGATAGATTAAAGACCATAAAATTACCTTTGGGTGGCAAAGAAAAACATGATACATCTATTACACACTGCAATTCAAATACCCGTATAACAATATGTTATGTTACATGTTATATATATATATATTATATTCATTTAAATGTGTAAAACTAATGATAATGCCGCATTAGTATTTGAAGTTGGTGCTTTAGAAATGAAATAAAATTGGACAAATGAAATAATAGTTCCTTCCTTCGGAGTGATCTCCCTTGCGTTGTTGTAGGTGTTGGTACAAAATATTTCGGCAGTGGAAGGGAAGCAATTCCTGCATGCAGTTGTTTTTTTTAATTGACTCTCTTAGTCAAAATAGGAAAAGTAATATTTGGAAAGTTATTATTTCGTACTGGTAGCAGGAAGAGTTTGTTGTATTGGTTTGAAAGCTATTATTTCCTCTACCCTTATTACATACACCTATTTCAGCTGGATTTTTTCTCGAAAACAAATGTGCATAATGTCACTTTAAGTCCCCATACATGTACAATATCACAACATTTAAATAAAATCATGATAGATAAAATATTAGTATATGACTATTCAGTTCTGATTATAAGAGAATATCACAGGGCATATATCAAATTACATGACAATCATTCGACACATATCTATATTGTAAAAAGCAAGAGTCAGTCGCTAATTTACATCTTTTATATAGTTAAAAAAGATAGGCAAAAATACTGACACGAAAAAGAGCACTATAGCTAATTAAATAATGTTTTAAGAAATATGTTATCCTCTCATAAAAATGAATATTGCGCATGGTGGTATGGAAAGACTTTAATCCTGTAACTATTAACTAAAATGTAGGTCAAGGTATTTCTTTATAAGCGAACTTTATATTCGATTTCGTAAACAGTTTGATACATATGTGTAAGTAAAACTTAATTATAAAAAATGTAAGAATTAAGTTATACGTCAGGAGACCTTACAAAATAGGTTGATTATCAATTTACTTTAAACTCTATAATATTACGACATCGTATATAGCGAAATTCCGGATATAAGAAACAAATTTTTGGCGCGATTTTTCCTTCTATCTATCATATGAAAATACGATAAGGATATGACATACTCCGGATATTACAGACCAGTTTAGTTGATCCCACAGAGTTCGTAATATACGGATTTAACTGCACTTGTTTTCAATAGAACTTTAAAATTGTTAAGATTTAACTATTTCATTTGTAACTTGGTAATATTCATGCTTGACGCTTAATGTAAATTATGACGGTCACTTTGTTGGGTTATATCACTTCAAACACGTGAAAATGGCGACAGTGCTAAATGTTGTTTTTTTTTCTTGAAATTACTGTGGCCGCTTTGAAGGTCGTTGCATCACTTAAGTTTTATTCAGTTTTCTTCAGGTCAGTTTGTTTACGGCATGTATATCACGCGTGTTTAAGACTGCTTGCATAAAATGAGACTTTAGTTTTATAATCCATTAAGATGTTACATGTCTGAAGAAATGTGGCTTCAAGTACCAGAACAAAAGACATAAACTAAAGCTTGATGCTAGATTAACTGTCATTTTATGGCGATCTGTGACATCTATGTGAGCTCGCCCTAATTAAGCGCAGTATAGTGTTGTGTGTCTGGGAATATTTTATATCTAACCGGTTGATATCAAATTATTAACTTTGTTTCGCTGACGTCAGCATTGGAGATATTTTTAGTATCATGATAAAGTAAATGAAAGGTGATTCTAAAATAGGGTATGTTTAAAGTGATTCATGTGATGTTATATGCCTTTTTATTTCTTTACCGCGACTGGTGAACGAAACAAATGTGAAATAACAAAAGCATAATCAAACTTACATGAACACACCTGCTTAACGAGAACCAAAACTGTGCCGGGTATTTTCAAAGAAGAAGAAACTAACTTTTTTGCATTAACTCTAAATGTAGTTTCACGAATTTGATGTTCATGTTGCCCTGCCTGTACAAATTTGTTCTAAACCTGCTTCGCAATTTACATATTTAAAAAGTCCAAGGGGTTATACTGCTTATATTCAACAACCACACAACCCGTTGCAATTTCAAAATATCCAAATGAAGAAGCAGACTTGTTTCAAAGACCAGCATAAATGTCAAACTACATGTAGACTTTAAAGGAAAATAAATTTTAAAATGTTGCTTTTAATCCAACCCTGCTGGTTTGGATTATTATGTATGTTTGACAAAAATATAATCCAGTCTAGTTGGATACAATAAGTCTATCCGGATTTGATCTTTGTTACAAAACATCTCAGCGTTCCATATATCGAGTTAACAATGCAGACGACAAAATAGCAGGTAATTACAACATCACTATGAGAGTAAGCGAACCAAGTTATGAGCACAGCATTTTCAATCATTCTCTGGATAACTACTACTATCAAATCTATCTATGGGTATAAAATAGACACTTTTCGTAGTCACTAATTCACATTTAAGTATGAATAATTTATTTCCCTCTGTCAGCTCAAAGACAATTAATTTCTCAAGGACCAGAGAAAATGAGCATTGTCCTGACGAGCAATATTTCAAAAAAGTGACGCTGCCAATGGCCGCTGTGTATTGTACTGGTGAATCTAAGCACCTTAGCGGACAGTAAAAGAAAGCAGTATGATATTAACCAGTCTGATATTTGGAATCTTGGAAATAGTATGACTGTTATAAAAAAACGTTGAAGTACACACAATGAAAAGTGTCTCGAACACAATAATACAACAGTTTGTCTTCGAAGACCAAACGTGTTGTTGGGGTTACTAGAGTAGTTATATGCACTTACTTGTAAATGAAGAGTATAAGAGACACTCAAAAAGATATTACTCACAACTCTTATTGAAGACGATATTGAAACTGTACATGTCACACGTTACATGTTCCCCACTCAAAACCGAACTACCTCTTGATACTTTCCATGTTTGTTATGTAATCCCAGTGCTAAACATGCAAAAACTGAAAATGGACTAATGTATGGCCTTAAATAAATACCCATTGTTTGCAGCAAAACACTCTTAGTGGTTTGTTTTAAATACTGAAAACACATCATGAAAGAAGCAATCATCTTAGATCTGAAAGTGAAGACTGTATGACAGTGATCGCTTTGGAATCATCAAATATGAAAAGACAACTTATTGTATACTTTCAATTGAACAGTTGTACATTTATTGTTTTGTACGTGTGAACGGCTGACGATGTTCAAGTACATTTGTATGTATTTAGATATTTAATGTTTTTGCTCGTGTTTCTGATTGTTGAAGCTGATTTAAAATTATTTTTACAGTGCCATAAGTAGCTGAAGGGTGTTGATTCTTCCGGTCTAATTATCAGATAGTTGGTGTATTTTTTATTAGTTATAAGAGACTTGAAAATAAGAATGTTGTCACCATTTCTATAATTGTTATTGCTGTCTTAATGAGTAACTTCTTTGAACAAAGATATTTAATATAGTTAAGTCGTTAATTACTCATTGAATATGGAATATTGAAAACATATCTGAAATGAATTTCCCCACGACAAAATACAGATATATGAATATGTAGTTAGGATGGTCAGTTGAACCAGTAGTTAGTTGGTTGAAACGGTGATGATATCTCTTTTTTGACACAAGTTTTAGTGTACGAACAGTACATGTATACGAAAACTTTGCTAAATCTCAGCCAGATTGAGTCGTATTGTGATTTATGTATTGTAATGTATTACATTGGGTTACATTAAATGTTTACTTCAGTCTTACAGAAATATAATGAGTAAACAATCTAAGAAAGGTTATAACATTTCAACTAATACGTTTTTAGATATGTGCCAATATTTAAACTGTTTATTGCTTCACTAAATATTACCCCAAGAGACAGAATCATTATCTAGTTATTGAGGAAATCACTCTTTTGTTCTTTTTGCTTCTTTCGCTAATAACTTCAGAGAGTATTTATACATCAATCCATTATTTTCAGGCAGACAATGTAATTTACGCCGAACTTTTATCATTATTTTCTACGTTAAGGAGATGGCTTTATAATAAGCTTACTTGAAGGAAGCCTGGTTGTCTTAAGGTTATATAAGTGTTGAGTTTTGTTGATTGATGTATATACCGTTTAAGAACAATTGTGAAATAACAACTTATAGAAGTAGAAATCTTCCTACGAAATGTGTTAATACTAATAATAGTGCTCGTTATTTCCTACTTGATCAGATAGCTAAGGGTAATGACTTCAACTTTAATGTCTATCAGCGCGATGCAGAAAACTGTCCCAACGTGATATTGTCAGAATAGAGCTTTCAACGGTACATATTTTGTAAAAAGCCGATTTTAACAACATTTTTAAAGTAAAACAAAACATTTGTAAAAGCCCAAGGTAACTCGTCTTCAGAACAAAAGTTTATTTATCAAAACTTTGTAACACATTAACAAAAACAGCAACAAGAAAACCCCTCATACTATTTCGTTCTGCAACGTGTTTCTAACATTAAATTGCTAAGACCGTCATAGAAACGGGAAATATTTCTTGGGAAATGCTACATACTCGAAAACATATATTATTAGGGCTTTAGGTACTCATAAATATGAAATGAACTTAAAGATAGAATAATGATACAATTGTGTCTAAGAAAATGTTCGTTATATTTTTGAAATCTCTGTACGCGGTCAATTTTGCTGGAGATAAATAGTTCGTGGTCAAATTACTACTACATGTAATTTTACATCCAAATTTTAATGGGACTTAACATTTATGAACATTGTAATTATCCCGAACTATAATGGAACTCTGGTTAACGATGTTAGGTCGTCATGGCCTACTTGTTAAAGAAGTATCTTGCTCTACATTTTGTCTACTCTTAAATATTTTATTTCACAAGACTTTTTCTTTGCAGTACTTACACCAGTACAGATTCCTTACGCATGTTTATAACTTCTGCTTCCACATATTTCTCTTTAACCATTTCGAACGACTTTTATGCTCGTAACGACTTTTATACTCGTATTGGTGCTCGTGAAACACAAACTGAAATTCTTTTAGAACGAAATTTCGAGACACAAAATTATTTTCCGTTTGTTAACCTTTTCGTTTATAGACAATTGATTGCTAAACATATTTGCATGTAAAATCTTCCGTAAGGTATTTTGCAGACGCATCAACTGATGGAATGCCTTTCAGAATGTTTTTACATTACGTTGTCTAATACAGGTATTTATGTACAGAGATGTCACGTGTGAGATTGCTTATACGATAAATTACTGCTTAATATCTTATGAACTTCTAAGTCAGACACTGCAAATGAATTTCCCCCTCTTTTCTATTATTAATGGAAGCAGATAAGACATCTTATATTTTGCACCGCAATATCATACACTTGGCCGAAGAAGTCATTAGGTCATACAAATTATTCCCTGTCTAGAAATACCGGTTACAGATTGACAGTATATAATTTGTCTTTATTTACTCCGTACTGATTTAATTTATCTCATCACCACATAAGCAGACATAGTATGTCTTATTCTTTCTCTTGTATAGTATATCTTCTTTAACTACAGTGTACGATGGGGGTGTATAATCGGCTAGCTTCGATCGCGCTTTATTAATATGAAACTCACGTCCTCCCATACTTAACAAAAAACCAATACAAGACGACACGATATGTAAACAATTAAGCAACCATTATTCTTCATATAGCCTGCTTTTCTTCCTAATAAAGCTACCAGATGGTTAGTATTTTACTTAGATATTTAGAATGGCTCAGTATATCAAGGGAAGTTAAACCTGCTATACCAGTTTCGAAGTTTTCGTCCGTATTATGCTTTATTTTACTTTCCTTAACAATGGTAGTATAACGATGATGAATGTGTTTGCTATGTCTAGTCGACAATTGAGTTAGACATGTTCATAAATACAGAATAGTTGTTGTATTCAGAACTTACAGGTATTTCTTGCTAATTGTATAGCTGTTTTATTTAAACATATTTTTACTCTGACTGAAGAAGTTTTTGTCACTTATATTAAATGTTCTCTGTGGCGTTTACTTAAGTTATGGCCTGTACTCGCACCGAAAGAAGGTGTAATGAAAATTTGAGGTCGAATTCTAGTAACGGGACCTGTCGTATACAGCGCCTCCCAACACCGGTAGAGTCACGTATCCTTGCTTCGTTGCTATCTCGAGTTTTGTAGAAAGTTTTCATGTTAAGAGTATTTTATTTGTGAAATATTTGAAATACATGTATGAACTATTTTTTTTCTCTCGTCATAGTCATCGTCATGATACCATTTGTTATAGATACATTCAGTGCTAACATATAACATGTTTATATTCATAATTAATACCCAGACAGATAACGTTGAATGCTCAGCATTACAGCATATGGTATTGTCTTTAAGCCATGTTGGCAAATCATCTACCAATGCGCCAAATAAAATAGAATATACATGTACAGTCTATGGAAACAAGCTTATTGTATCCACATCATTATGTTTAGTGACAATGAACATATAAACCGTTTATACGATGATTTAATAACTCTTGAATCTTGAAATCATAAACTTGCCATGAAATTAGATAACAGTAATTACCTTCCGTCGCAATTTGACCAAAGGTATTGGGTCAGTCAGGCTTTTTATGTGAAAATGTCGTTAGTTATTTACAAAATTTAGTTACTGTATTGAGAAGCCTTGAGTATCATTAAACAGCGCTTATCAGTAATGTTGTTGGGCGAGTGACATCTGGCATAGGTATGGATGGGAACGTACCATTAGCTAGGACCATAAGTAATGCTTACTAAGGATATATTAGGCAAGTTTCACCTGACAAAGGTAGCATAAACTAGAAACGTCATTAGGCTTAGTGGAAACATTGATCCAATATACATATAAAGTACAGTTGCAAATTGGCAGTGAAGGCAATGAACATAAACAATCCATTGATCTTTGAGTATACATTCCTAACCGTTTCTTATTGTATAAAAGTAATGATGTATGTAGCCAGCCTGTATATGAATTGTAAAAGACTATCAGCTGAAAAACATTACACGGAATCTGAAAAGACATGCAAGTGAAGTTAGCCTGCCGTTGAAGAACAATACGCATATTTCCCTTGATGATCAAATGCTATGCATACAACAAAGGTCTCATGAATATTTCATGTGCCTGGTTTCCTGCCATCTGTTTTGATGTATTTTATGTGATGCCATCACGTTTCTTGAGTTGGCAATGCATCAATTTCTTTATGATAATCATTATCTTTTCATTCAGTCACATCTTCCGACGTTTTCAAGTCGAGCAATTTCTGTACCTCCTTCATGAGAGAGTGCCATTGGCCTTGGAGGACTATCGAGGAAACCTTTACCGTCAGTTGATTTTGAAGGTCTTAAGGATTTTTGTTTTAGATGTTCGGTATAAATTTGTAATATTAGCAATTTTGAAAAAATAGTCACAAAGGTAAATAAATGTCTGATCTTGGACATCATATAATAAAATGTTAACTGGTCTGTGGTTGAATGTAGACACATACACCCTGGACCATTGTAAAGTGTTTGAAATTAGCACAACGAATATGAATATTTGAGCGATAAAAGTTCTATTTATTTTTGCAATGTACATTCTGTAAATGCTTTTTAATTACATGCTCATGCATCAGTGGTTTGCCAACTTTTCAGACAAAATTATGTAATGAATGGTCTTGATGTAAGAGAATGTTTAGTTAAAACAGAGTTAAAAAAGGAAGTAATGCAGGCTGAATTGTTAACAATATAAATTCGTTTTCGGTTAATAACAAGTACCGTCTCTGTGTAGCAAGTCATTTGCAGTATTGACCCTAAAGTATTTATTCAACAGTTTCAGTGATGTAGTTGATAAATAGCGAACTTTTGAATAATAAAATAAAATAAAACTTAAAATCTTCTTTGCTTTATCATGAATCGCAAGTTTATAAATTGAAGGAGCGTATTCACTTCTTAATATTATCTAACTATTAAACATGTTTCTAAGGCTAGTATCTCAAGTTTAAAGTATCAGCAAAAATGAATGCAACGTTAACGTCTAGTAACATGTCTAACTGAAGGTAAACTAGTTAGTGAACAGGACATATACGTGATATTCTAAATTCATTTTTGCGTAAAGATCGTACATAAAAAAGTTTGGAAAGACTAAATACCTCTGGTTTTTTTATATTTGACTTAGTTAGCAACCTTTACCCTGCTAAATTCATTATGTGGACTTGTTCATATTTCAGTTTGGACAGAGTACCATTACTCATTCAAAGTGGTGCCCAGTGTAGATTTACTGACTGAATTCAGAACTAGGCAAAACATGATCAAATTACACGGACTTACGTGCTGATCATGGTTTGTGCTGGTCACAGAGGCAGAAATTTATGCCATTAGGCAGGGTAAAGGTTAAGCAGTATTTCACCATGTGAATAGAATGTAGAATCCCCTGCTTTTATGTAGTTACTAGCAGTGTGTTCCTTCACGCATCTCTCTTTACCACTCTATGTTCCTTCTGTAATTGTCAGACAACCAAGCATGAGGTATAATACGGGTTAGAATTCTGGCACCTATCGTGAATGCCCTAACTTGATATTGTAAACTGAAGAAAAAAACAGGTTCTTTGAGCCCTTACACGTAATATTTATTGTGCAAAGTGTTACTCAATAAACATTTTCTTACTGAGAAGCAGTGTTCAAAATGATGAGTAGATTGCAAAGTGGAGCCCAGTGGCTGAGTCCGGACTCATCTTGATAGATTCTAGTTGCAGAGGCGTATAATCTACCGCCAACTTGGAAAGAGAAAAATTAAGGACTCAATCGAATACGTACTCCAAGTCTTTATATACAAGTAACATCTAATTTAAAGGCTGAGCATCACAGGTCAAGGATATTTGTTGGCACATTCATCCAAGACAATATACAATTACATCAAAGTATATGCATTACATTTTTTGCAATGTTTGTTTCACTTTCCCTACTAAGGTTTAAGACCTTCCACTTGAATTGCAAACCATTAGATTAAAGACTAAGTATACACATGGGTATACAAAACTATAAGCATTAAAATAAATTCTGTAGATATAGTCATAGGATCAAACAATGCATTCTTCTATTACGTTTCAAGAATATTATGTTAATTTTTATGTTCAATTTCTTGTGCTAGCCTTTGCTACGGAAATCGATTCAATTTCATTTTGATGAAATGTGTGTAGCCATACCTTCCTGCTCAAAAACATTTTGATAGCATATAAAATGGTCTTAATTTAAAAAAGAAATGTCACTGTTTTTTCATTATTTGAGTCACCATTTATTACAAATTTCATACTTTTAAATATAAATCTTTCCACATTGACCAGTAACAAATACAAGTAAAAACTACCAGTTAAAGATGTCAGAAAAATATATCTTTAGAATGGTCTTCTTCTTTCTTTTCTTCTAGACTTATAGTTTTGATGTATACACCATCTACTCTTCTTAGGTAGTTAGTTAGATCCCTTTCTTGTAGAGTCCCCGACTCTCTCTATTAGCTTCTACATGCCGAAAATATAGTAGACATTAATTTTTTTCTTGTTGTTTGAATCTAGCTGTTACACTGTCCCTTTAGCACTATATTGCCATACATGAATAACTGTTTTTCTACAGCCTGGGCAAGACCTACTACTGCGATTTGTAAGAAATAATCTTTCTCAAATGTTTCTTTGGAAAAAGTTACAAATGGAACTGAACGCTCAGTTTGTCATTTACAAAACAAGTTCTGATGTGTACAGAAACAAGCCAACCTAAAGCAAGTACTGACTTGAAATATGTGTGTCATGAAATGTATTGATCTGACAGAAAATGGAGCGCTCAATATGTAGTAGAGTCTCAACATATATATTAAAATTGTTTTGGTATTTTATCAAATTGTTGAAAGTTTTCATATAATGCTACATGTACTTATAATAGAGTTTCTAACGCTACCAAACACACACTTTTACACAACCAACTTTCTACATTTGACTTTGTCTATCTTTCAACTTTGACAGTGTCATAAGTTCTCCAGCAGGTGACCACAATACTGACTGAAACGCGAACAATGCAGATCGTTATCAGGATTTGATCATGAGCTGCACTGGTTGCAAGAAAGTATCACCTGCCAGTAAAATATTAAATATATTCATGATCAATGAATACCTAATTCCTAAAACCTATTAGAAAACTCGATACCTTATCACCTTACGTAATTGCTTATTTAAGAAACTCTGTCATGTGCTTTTCTATTTCTTGATTTCATTGACTGTTGTCTTGAGTGCTAAGATTCGCACACCTTTGCTCATGCCATTTTGCAACTTCTACACATTCAACTGCATGGTCTCACGCAGCATGCGTTTGCTATCATGAAAATATTTTATTGCTACTCACTGTTTTTAATTTTACACACCCTTTAACTTATCACTTTCTATTTAAGGTATTTTTTTGTTTTTAGTTTTTGTTAAAAGATCAGGGACGCTTGAAATTATTAATCGCGATTTAAAGATATTATGCCTTAGAAAGTGAGAGATTAATTATGTTATTGTATTAGCGAAAATTGCGTGCTTTGCGAAGAACAGTTATTTAAGACAAAATGTGATCATTTAATAACAAAATCTGCGAAAAAAGAAAAGCAATTTTACACAGACAACTCGAATTACTTATACAGCCTTTCTTTACAATAGTATGAAGTACTTTTATGATCGATACGTTGTTGTGGAAGAAATGTGCTTTAGCTGTATCATATATAATGAAAAGTAATATTCATGACAAAAAGATGCTTTCCTCGATTTGTATGGGCTAAAGTGACAACTTCTTTAATTTTGAGCACAGATAATAAGTTATTGAATTGGTTAGAGTGCTCAATGATGATATTTTTCATATTTAAGACATATTTACGTTGATACAAATTCATTCGAATAAAAAGCTTAAGATACGTTACAAGACAATGAAAATTGATTATTTCGATAATTACCGGAAAATGCGATTGGTTTTTAGTTGTCGCCAGTACAATACAAAATAACCGATAGTTTCTTTCATGTAAATCTAATTTTACTGCCAAAAGATTTCAAAATAATGAACGTTGCATCCGTTCGTTAAATGATGATTTACATTATCACATATTTGTTTACGAAGATCTATTGTTGCACTAAACTGTCTAGTTCGATTATGTAAATCTTTGCCTTAATGAACTAAGTCTATAAAAAATGAGGATTTATTCATACAAAGGTTGTAGATTTTTATGAAAGATGGTTTCGCATCTAAAAAATTAATTGTCGAGAGACAAAACTTGAATGTTAGACGCAAGTAGGCGTACCAACCAATGCTTGAAACAGTGTGTAATACATTTGTATATAGCTAATCCCACATACTGTCCTGAACTGATACTAAACATGGAATTGAAGTTTTAACCGAATGTGCGACTGAAAGGCTGCTATTAGAAATGTCATATTAGAATGTCAAATTTTATCAAATCGATAAAGCTTACAGCTTGACATTCTGAAATACTCTGAAATATATTTTAGAAGTCGAGTTCCTGTGGATGTAATTATATAAGACATCGCAAGTCGAAAATAGTAAGAAATGAAGGATGTGCACGTACATTTATGTATGTGGCGAAGAAATTTAACGTCATGACGAACTCTTTCAAATTTATTGTTGGAAAAGATAAAGAAAATATTTGAACGGTAAATATCTTCACCATTCGTGTTTTCGACCACCAGCATTAAGCGGACACTTTATGTCGTCACTAACCAGAAGCTCTACATACC
This sequence comes from Saxidomus purpurata, assembly GCA_022818135.1. Taxonomy (NCBI): domain Eukaryota; kingdom Metazoa; phylum Mollusca; class Bivalvia; order Venerida; family Veneridae; genus Saxidomus; species Saxidomus purpurata. The sequence goes on from JAFMSR010000498.1 coordinate 30,623, forward strand.
AAAATGTTCTCGACTTCAAATTCGCCGTTTATCTGGTCATTGCGACTCCTTTACAATCGAGGAAAATGAATCCTTGCTTTCATTCAGTAAGTATACCATATGACATTTATAAAATCTTCTAATCAAAGTTAGTGTAGATAATTAAGTCCTTGCTATCATTCATTGTGTATACGATATGACATTTATTAAATATTCTAACCAATGCAAGTGTAGATAATTAGATAAGAAAAGTTAAGAATTAAAGACGTATTTTCATAACGAAACTACATAAAGGTATTTTCAATAAAGTGTTAGTTCAAGAATTATGTTGCTGCTTACTCTTCGTGTAACCTTTCCGTAGCGTAATTTTATACGTGTTTTATTTCATGCTTCGAGTCAGGATATAATTTCACAGTCATTTGAACTCAAAGAGGCAAAGCCGTAACACAATCTAGAAAAGTAGGCCGTATAAAATCAGGAAACACGTGTCAATTGAAAAGCCAAACATGAACTAAATAGAACAATTGTTAGTATCGGTGAGAGCTCGAGTGCGTCTTATTTGGTGAGTGAAAAAATAGGTATATGCCGCTATTTGCGAAAGCACCACTTTGCTGGTAACTCAAAGAAAAATATTTTTATCTCTTACGGAAGTTAACAACTGTTTTCTTAAATATTCAACAAATAAATAGAACATTTTAGACATTGTTCAGTTCAAAAGTGGTAATAATTAATTTTTACATGGCTAAAATCATTTTTTTTTTACAATTAAACAGACTCGCTAGTTGAAGTGAAAGAAACACGAAGAGTGAGCGACGACTGTACTTGCAGTAGGATTTTTTCATGAATACCAAATATGGCAGTGAACATTTAGTAGTTAATAGCATTAAAACAAGTAAGAATGGTAAAGAAAGGATTCATAAATAATTTTCAAAGTTGTGTCAGCAATGACACCTATTGAAACACAATAATTTACTTCTGAACGAAGATTTCTTTGCAAATATACGTCCGATCTTTAGTGGTATGAACTTTCTCAACGAACGTTAAGTCTAGCTTTTGGAAAAAAAAACGTTTAGGTAATACTTAAGCAGTAGTTACCAAAAAATTTATAACGTTTGGCTATTAGGCACGGGCAAGTAGTAATCAATTTGGAAAAAAAGAGTTATTTCACCAAGATGTGATACGATGTATGTAAGCTAGTAGACACTAAGTAATGTCCGAATGCATAACGACTCCAATACGAAAGAAAAAGAATGTAATGAAGAAAAGTCGCACTTTTACGTACAAGTTTCTTTATTTATATATTTGATTTGTGTTTCATGTGTCACCTTTCTTTGCCATTTTAACGTGCTTGTTTCATATGCAAGTATTTCAAGGGCTTAAGAAACGGGAACCATTGACAAGTTTACTTCTTTTGAATTATGTTGTCAATTTAAAATATATCAAAAAAGTTATAACATAATTTTATTGCATTTTTTGTTTGTTTTAAAAGCTTGATTTGAATTATTGCTCAAGTACCGTTAATTATGTTATTTGTTATTCCGTTCATGATTGTTTTCAGATGTTGGCGAACATTCCTGGAAAATCACAGCAAGTGACAATGCTTCGATTGTTTATCATTTTCTTTTCGTTATCCGTGTGCAATTTTATTGGGACAGTCGGTAAGTACTGTTCAATACTGTTTGTCAACTTTTGACAGACATTTGTTGATATAAGCGATATAGATGTGTAAATTCGATTCGGTCGATAGATCAAAACTTTGCTGTATGTATAAAACAGTATTGCTTTTTTGTCCATTGTTTACAAACCAAGTACACGCTCCGACTTAAGAAAAAATTGGAATCGATTGCAATACTGGAAAAAGAACATGTCCTTGCGTGCATGAATTCTGTATTACAGTGTAAATTAAGCATGAATGGTTAATATTGTATGGTATTCATTACATAACTCACGATTTAATTATTTCGTTTAGACACACTTTAATTAGCTGTATGATCATATATACAAACATACATATATATTACTTGCATTCATTATAATACTTCACAGTTTTGCCTCAAATATTTTTGCAGTTTTTAACGTTTGTATATTTCGAATGCACCGTTTCATGATATTTTAATTGGTTAATCTAGTAAGTAAAGACAGGTTCTTTAGAAATTGGTGTTTCTTTTCAGGTGAGTTGCACGTGCCACTGGAAGTATGTGGTGCTGTCGTGAAAAGAGAATTCGATTACTGGTTAATTAACGAGAACAACATAAAATCTTGTTGTTGGAGCAATTATCGCACCTATATCGAGAATCAACGAATCCTTGAGGCCTTTAACAAAAGCATGAGCTCAGACAAAAAGATTATCATCGATGATAGTCTTGAAGGTTGGGAAAAATACCGAAGCCATATTTGGTATATATTGGAGTATCCTGGCACATCAAGAACGGCTTTGGTAAGTTACAATATCATTTCTAAAACAGATTTTTAAGAAAGTTGTATTATTATGTGTGTTTTACGGAAAGTCTTGTTTTTAATAAAAGAATAATGTTGCTACAAATTTAAGGCCCCCTTCTCTACTCCCTACAGAAAACAAACTGTAAGTAAAATTATTCTAGTCTCCTGTTTAAATTTAAATGATATGCAAGGATCGAACAACTGTGTTCCCTTAAGAGTTTCATACCTTTTATTCCTTTCCTTTCAAGTGATTTTAGCATGTAAAGCATTCTCACAATTCTGACATAAGCCATAGCAAAAGTAAGTTTTACAATGGCAAATCTCTTTTCCAATGGCAAACCTTTTTTCAATATTATCTTTCAAAAAGTCTAGAGTATTTAGAAAATAACAACACCATTTTGTTTGCAAAGTCGGGGACTTCTCTAAGAGTTTTGATTTCATAGGTCTATAAAACCAAATCAAGGGTGATTCTAACAATAACCGATGCCAAAAAAAAACCAACCTCTACAGCGATAAGATTTTCTTCAAACTAGTTCATATGCGTATATTCTCATATCCTCAAATAAAACTTATATTTTATATCTATCTTTAATTTGTAAATACTATTTTAACAAAAACAGTTTCAGCTTATGCAATCATGTTAACGCAGTAAAATCTCCTTACTACAAAAAGTATGTTTAAATGTAAACTTCCGTTTTTGATACAACTAGAAGTGACGAAGAGAATTCGAGCACGAACGCCGAAAGATCCCTGATTCTAATCCTGTCAGCTGAATATGACCCCGAAAGCCTCTTTTTGGGGCAAACAAGGGTTAGGGCTTTTGGAGACTGTATAGTCATCGTGTGCTGTAATAAAAATCTTAAATTAAATTATTCAAGAAATATATGTACATTGGTTTAACTGACCACTGTCAAGATGTATATCTTGCTACTATCAGGCCAGATTACCAGGTTGTTATAAAAATGTTATCATACTTCTTGTTGAATCTCCGTGCTACTGTTTAGTATTCAGTAAACCACCTTTTTTAATTTCAACCAAACTTCACAGGATTTTTTCTTGGGTGGGCCCGTTTAAAGCCAGTGCAAAGAATTCAATTCCGCACAGAATTCTTTGAAACAAATACGAAAAACTAAAATGTCTTCTTCTCTATAACCGCAAGGTCAAGAATTTTTGTTGTGTAATAGTGACTAGTAAATCTCTGTCAAAATTGTCTCTGCCCGTCGTGTCTAAAACAACACAACCTAGAGCTAAGATATTTGGTTTGTAGCATTGTCTTGTAGACCTCTACTAAGATTGTGCAAATCATGCCCCTGAGGACCAAAATTTGACCACATATAGGGGTTCATTTTCTTAGAACTATATAGGAAAAACTTTAAAAAATCTACTTGTCTAAAGCTACAAGGCCCAGAGCTTAGATAGTTGGTGTGTAATTTTATCTGATGGACCCCTAGCAAATTTGCCCTTCGTCACTTTTTTACACTTTATATAGGATGCAGGAGCTTAAGCTTATATATTTGGTTTGTAGCATTCTGTAGCGTACCTTACCCCTTTTTTTCCAAGTCATGTCCGTTGAGTAAATATTCACCCTACTCTAGGGATCGCTCAATTTACATAGACTTAAACAGTAATAACAAAATAAACGTTGTTTAAACTATCAAGGCCCAGAGCTTAGATATTTGGTTTACGGCATTGTCTAGTGGCTCTTTATCAAGTTTGTTCAGATCATCATTCGGGGTTAAACTTGGCCACGCCCAGGTGTTACATTTTTTTAACTTAGACCTACATTGTATAGTATATATTGTTAAATGTTTCACTACCGACTTTATACAGACCATATTCCTGTGGTTGAAGTTGGCGACACATAGACATGTCCTGTGACCTTGACCTTTGACCTACTTTGTTATTTTTGAAGCTACAGCAAAGCAATTTGGACCACGGTTTTGCAAACCGATTTCATTACTAGCCATGGATGACATTAACCCCAACATTGTTACCGGCTTTCTTTGTTTTGAAACTACAGAAATCTACTATGAAATCGGGACCATGTTTACAGTTTTACAAATTAACTACAATATTTACCTTGATTACCTTTGTCTGACCTTTTGACCTACATTTTGGCCTTTGGAATTATGGTTCTCATGTGAGCGATATAGGGTCAACATGGCTCTTTTGTTTAATCCTTTTAGCTTTTAATTTGAGCTCACCTGACTACGAAGTGCTCAAGGAGAGCTATTTGATCGCCTTGTGTTCGTCGTCTGTCTGTCGTATAAATGTCGTAGAATGAAATCTAGGTCGAGTTCGAATATGGGTTATCTGGGTTAAAATCCAGGTCACGAGGTCAAATCATAGAAAAACATTGTGTTTGCAACAGAGGTCGCTTTTTTATTGGATCTAATTTAATTTGGTCAGAACGGTTGTCTTGATCAAATCTAGGTCGAGTTTGAATATGGGTTTTCTTAGGTTATGAACTAGGTCACCAGGTCAAATCATAGAAAAACATTGTGACATTTACAACCCAATCATCAAGAAGATTGGTCAGAATGTTTTTTTTTCGAAGTTCGAATCTGCGTCACCTGGAATTAAAAACTAAGCCACACGGTCAAATCAAAGAAACACCTTGTAATTACTTTAGAGGCCACATTTTCCATATACTGTTCATAAAAATTAGTCAGAATTATTGTCTCAGTGATTTCTAGAATAAGTTGGAATCTAAGTTATGAGGGGCTTAAACATTATCACAGATCAAAGGAAAATCTTGTCAGCACTCCAGATGTCACGTTTGATATCTAATCTTCGTGAAAATTGGTCAGAATACTTGTCCAAATGATTTCTTGGTCAAGTTTGAAACTGGGTTACTTGGGGTCAAAAACATTTTTAACGGTATAGAGGCCACAATTAATACCTTATCGTAATGGAGTTTGGTCAAAGTGTTTGTGCGCAGCCGTATTAAGCTCGCTTTTGCCCGAAAGTTCGTAATATTTCAACCACCAGTGAAATGACGTGTAGAATGTATAACATTATTGATGTGAGAAATTTACGCTGAAAGGCACCTTCTGATTGGATAATACAGGGTGCATATAATTACCGAAAAAAACGAAAAACACCTAATAGAGGGTGCATAGAATTACCGAAATCAACCGAAAAGGACCGAATAAGTCTGAAAAAGAACCGAAAATCAGTTTATGCAAACTGAAAACAACTCAAGAGATAATGTATAATTTATAATTTAAGTTTATAGAAATGATTTGTAAATAGTCAATCACAACTAGCGATATAATATTATCTTCAGAAAAAATTAGCTGTTTTCGGTTGGCAGTATTTGTCTTTTCTGGTCATTTTACTTTTGTAATACAATATTTTCAAATTTCTTCATTTATCCACGCACCTATGTAGCGAGAATGAAAATAGACAATAAAATACTCTTTAAAATTTAATGATATGTACTTGCCCTTGTGAGATGGCTATTTGTTGATACAAAAATTGAGTTTCTTTTTCTGATTGCTTTATTTAAACGTTGGAGTAAATATCTAATTTTTTTTTATGATGTCCATATAAAACACATCTTACGTATCGTTTAAGTTTCTGTTTCTGATAAATTTACTGATCAAAACGTTTACGTAAAATATTTTGTTTTGTAAAATTTCGCTAAATATTCATCCAGATTCTATTTTCTTCTTACGGGCAGCTCTTGCATCTCCAGCTTTATTTTGAAAACAAAATTCTACTTTTTATTATTTTTTATCATTTTTACTGTTTAAATCCTTACTGAAACCAATAGCGTTGACAGACATCGCAAAAACATGGTTTTTGCTCACTTATTTATTCTTTGGATCTATACCACTGAAATCAAATTCAAAATCAAATACACATGTCATTTTACTTTTTCTTTCGTTTAAGTAACTCTCATACGTAATTTACACAAATATATAAATACTTGTGTTTCGTGTTTTTCTTACTGTAGACATACTAATTTTAATTCTTATATTTATTCACGTGTAGGTTGTTGAACTCTAAATCTCGCGTTAAATATTCAACTTCCTTGAATTATTTTATTGTCTCTTTCAATTAATATTTACTGTCTTGCTGCACTATTATAGTATATTTTGTTAAAACTTCTGTTGCACTGTATCTTTTTTGTGAATTTCAGGGATTCGGTATATTGTCGCTTCTCTTCGTTATCTTGTCGATTCTTGGATTTTGTCTGGAGACCTTGCCCGATTTACGTCCACAAAATGTATCTCTTGGCGCTAACGCCACAGGAAGATGTGAAGACAAGAACATCACTGTTACCTATGAACTGAAACCAAATCAAGGTTTAGAAATCCTTGATATAATCTGTACTACATATTTTACCTGTGAACTGATTATTCGGTTTGTGTGCTCACCAAACAAATTGCGATTCGTGACATCTATGATGAATATCATAGACCTGCTGGCTCTCGTGCCTCTTTATATGCAACTGATTCTAAACTCGGAGGCTTTCAAATACTGCTACATGAATGAACGTCTGATTTTTGAAATCATGTTCATCCTCAGAATTATTCGTATGTTCCGCATCTTCCATCTCGTCAAACATTATCAAGCTTTGCAGATCTTGGTTTACGCGATCAAAGCCAGCACGCAGGAATTGTTCATGTTACTAATGTTTTTACTTCTTGGTATGCTTGTATTTGCTACAATGATATACTATGCAGAGAGATCGGGCATAGAAAGCCAGGAAACACAAATTCCAACAATTCCGCTTGGTTTTTGGTGGGCTATTATCACCATGACGACAGTTGGATATGGTGACATTGCTCCTTCGACGCCTTTTGGATATGTTGTCGGCACATGTTGTGCTATTAGTGGAGTGTTGATGGTTGCATTGACCATTCCAGTAATATCAAACAATTTTACACTGTTCTACACGCACGTGCGCACACGAAGCTCTAAAGACGAAGAGGAAGTTGCAGTGGAAAATGTTATACATGTTGATGAGGAATCTGTGTACGAAAACGCGAGAAGAACTTCTAACGGTTCAATTGTGATTAGCGACAAAGACTTTCCAAGAAAAGAAAAAGGATCAGATCTTTCAACCCTATGTGCTGTTCCGTATGCAAATAGCAAACGCGGTCATAACGGAGATGTTCTTTATGGTCAGATGTTATACAGTTCCGAGATAAAACACAAAACATCGACGTCGCTAATTGACGTTGGGCATACGCACGAAGATGCTGATTACTTTATTGCTAATGAGGGAGCAGTTAAAGCTTATTCTGACGATGGTGTTATTTATTCAGGTATCACTCTGTGATTATTTCTGCTTGAAGAGGAACGATATCCTTATTCTGCTGTTTGACACCATATCATTTCGTTTGCTCAAACATTTATATTAAACAGTTGCCTGTTACACTATCTCAAACGGTTATATAATGTAGTGAAAACAAGTGCACCTTGAAATGTAATTAAGATTGTGGGAAACATACGAATACATCAATTTTGTCAAATTTCATTACAAATACCAAAACAAGAATGGTTATTACGGTCTAAATATCTGGACATCTATTATTCATTATGGATCTGTGTCACAGTTACATATGTTCATTATACAACTTAAGTAGAAAGGACTGTGTCATATGATATCTTATATATGGCTAAAGGTCTCCCACTTTCTTAACTTTCGACACACACGAACAAATACGTCACTGTGATAACATTGCTTTGTGCAAAAATATTCAGTTGTGTTTCCTGTCCTCTTGTACAATAGTATTTACACTTATGACAATATGCTGCCTTTGTAAGCACTTCCCAGTTTGCACTCCATATTGTTACCTTCTTCCGGTGCACACTGATAAGATTTGTAAATGATACGCGTTTTGGAGGTTTATCTGTATAGGTGGAAGTTATTTTATCTCAATCAACAATTTACCGATTTGAAGTGAAAAACTTGCTTTTTTGTCGTATCTATCAGGCAGAAGTTTTAGTTGCATATCTCCCATCTCTCAACACTCTCAAAAATTAATTACGTCTTTTCATTTGGATTACTCTGATTATGTTGCTGTTTTGTTTTTTCTGTGCGGTAAAGAGTAAATTAAAATATTATGAGCTATGATAATAAGATTAGATAATGTAAGTGGCAGAATGTTCTTTTGCTACACAATGGTCAATTTGTTTGATTAAGAAATAATCTATGGCTTGGAGTGCTTTATCGAAATTGAAGCATTCTCCGGAGGTGATGTGCCTGGCGGAATAATTCACGAGCGCGAAGCCCGAGTGAATTATTACGCATGCACATTACCGACGGGAAATGCTGCAATTTCGACAAAGCACTCCAAGACATAGATTATTTCGATTCTTAGAAGCCGATTTTTTTTAAACTATCGTAACTACTACGGACCTTTTTTGAGTTCGGCGGTAATTTGTAAAACATCATAAATAGTAGCTGTTGGAATTCACTCCCCTATTCGGGCAACCATTCAAGATATCAAACATAACTATAATATACAAACTTATTTTATTTTAATCATCTAATACATAAAATATAAAAAGAAATACCTGACTGACATTATGCAGAAGACGTCAGATTCAGAACCTAATAAAACAGCCAATCGATTTAAATGCGTACCGTTAATTTGAACTGTACAACGTTTTAACAAGGAGTAATGACGTCAGTGTGATGAAGTAAACGTTCTCATTCATAGTTTTGTCTCCCGGAATCAAAACATTGTATGACTGTTAATCCTGAATGTCTTGACCTTTTTTAAGGAGAGCAAGGTGAGGGTATTCTAAGGCTTACTTGACGTAATCAAAAATAATATTTAGGTTCTTAAACAAATCTTTTTCATGCGACTGATGTATTTATACTGATATTATTTCCATTTCTATATTTTATTTTTGAGCGGGAGTAAATTAGAAAAGTCTGAAGGAGCTATTTCCATGTCCGAAACTCCGCCTACTTTTCCGAGTGCTTTAATCATATTAATGCACTCGAATTGACTATAGAAATATACCGTAGGCATATTAGAATAAATGATAAACAACGTTAAAGTCAGAGAATTTCAACTGATGGGATCAATTTGCAAAGTTGTTATCTTAGACAATTTCTAATAAGGGAGATAATTTGTAACTCTCTAAAGGCTCCGATATTTTTTTACTATGTTTTATTTGAAACAAAATGTTCAACTCATCCAATAAAGTACTACTTCATTTTCTATAATTTTAAATGGGATTTATTAGTTCATTTTATCTAATGTATTGTAAGTGTGATTGTTCATCTTTTTTCCATGGGTGTTTTGTGCGCAAGTGATTGCGTGCTTACGTTTTCTTCAACACTGTTACTGTTAACTACTTCACCTCCGGACTAAGAACTCCTGGCACGATTTTGATATAGTCAGTCGGCTTCTATTGTATACTGCCTACAGTAGTGTTTGTATGTTAGTGTGAGTAAGACGTAATTTCTTTGACACATACAGCTATTTGTTTATAATACGCAGATTGTGACATATTATCTGTCTACTAAAAAATAACAGTTTTGTCAATGTACAAGTACTAATAACGATGAAAGATTCATTTTAAATTTTAAATGATTTGACAAAAAGAAAACAAAGTAGTAAATTCCACAATAAAAAGCATTTGGCATTCGGACCTGTAAGAGAGCATTTAGATGCCAAAACTGACGTCAGATTGTGTTTCATGGAGTCGTAAAAATGTCAGCGTTAAAGATAACTCATCGTATCTTTTCTATCTTTGTGAAATGTTGTCATGTTAGAATCAAAATGATATTTTCTGAAGCGTTGTTTTATCGGCTTGTCGTTCTGATGCCTCGGTATAAACTACTCAAACAAAGTTCTTTACTGTTTATAATTTCAAATCAGAATCCAAAGCGCTTGAAAAATTCACGCTTGAAAAAATATCATTTCTGAATAATGCAGGCAACAAACGCATTGTCATGCTAAGACAATGCTTTGAACGTTGAATCAATAACATTAAATTTTCGACCATGATGTACATTGTAATACTTTCATTGTGCAAATCAATCTGTACTGAATGTTGTCTGTTGTCTGTCTCATATGAGAGTGTTCATGTGGTTTCTGTGAAACTTACCCTGACAAGTAAAAGATGCACTTCCTATTTACTGTTTTAAAACTGTTACTCTATGTATCATTTACTTTCTTCGAATCACTGCTGATGATATGTAATAAACATAAAACTTATTAGTCTTTTTGTCGTCTCACGTGTATTTTGATGTGTTGCACAATATGTTTATTCCGAAATCAATAACTAATGGGTTTTTCCAATATATGTGCACACACTTTATTTGCAAATAGTTGATACCTATTAATAGATTAGCACAAATCAGTAAAAATTAATTAAATTCTGTGTTTTAAAGAAATGTATTAAATAGCTTAAATCAAAACATAACACACCAAAGTCAATTTATAATAACTTCAATGTAATATAAAAAAAATATCTTACACTTTATTGTAAAACGATTTATAAATGATATTTAGCTTTCTAAAACCTTAACAACTAGCAGGAACGTAGAATCAACGTATATTCTACGTTCCTGCTACTATTTTGTACCGCGCTATAATCCACGAAATATCCATTTCCGGATTAAAACTGTTGTTTTCCCATGTTTTTCTTTTCAAAGAGAGTCTGCCTGCTTTTACATGCACTGGACGCATATTTATTGTGACTTTCAACCTAGCACCTGTACAAAATGACAGACAACTTTAAAGTTTCATTTGAAAATATGTATAAATACAAAAATTGCAGCGTGTTTATGAACATGGTGAACAGTAGCACGCCTACTGTCGTTTATGTAACAAAATTGAAATTTGGGACGCTGTCGAAGAAAACTTTAGTTCTAAATCAGTCCGTCTGAAAATGACCTTGACACATCGGCAAAGTTAGTTAAAAAGATTACTTGACCAGTCTTTTTGCTTATATGGGCTTCTCCAATTTGTTCATTTTCTAGATGCACATAGCTGGGGACATGCATATGGGAGCGTAAAGAAAGGCCTAAAATTTATCGAATGGCAAAATTCAACTTCTACCAATTGACAACACTTATTGACTTCTGTTTTCAAGTCGAACGCTTTCAAAGTAAAATAATATATTTAAAAGGGCACTTCCTATATCTAGCAGATTATATTCCCGAAACATAGATTATGTTTTTAATGAACGTAAAATGATAAATAAATACATTTTAAAAAAGACTGGGAATGCATAGCTGAAACTTTTAGGTTAAGTTATAATACTTCAAAAGTTTATGTTTTGGATGTTGTTTAGCTTGACATCAGTTAAATGGTATGTCCCTTTAAATGTCGAAAACTAAATATAAACTAAATGTCAGCTGCTGATTTCAGATTTCAAATCTTGAATACGAAAATGTTGCGACGCATATGCCAGTTACAAATAATAACTAGTACATATTTTGTGTATGGAAATAACAAAATTTTTAGTAACAATATACATTAAGCAGACGACAAAACGACTTTTGCGATACGAACCTTAATATAAAAGATACTGATAAGTATCTGTGGATTCCTGACTTTTTCAGCACATTTCGTTTGATTCTTATTGTGAAAAGATATTTCAGCGTAGCTTAATCCTAGTATATTTAGAAAAAGACGGATTGTCCTTTAAAAAAAATTATTTCAGCGTGTCTTTACAGTAAGAATTATGCAAAAATAGTTTGATTGTTCTTGTGAGAAAATATTTCCGCGTAGTTGTCCAGAAGACTGACATTGTTCGAATGTAGAAATACACCACGAACTGTAAGTATTACTATGCAATAACTAAAACAGCTTAGCCGCTAAAATTTATTTTATATATTCCCTTGACATTTTGTTGCCATTCCTTTATTTGAATAGAACTTATAATACATTGCACACGAAGAGGCCGCCCTGGCAACTGCTCTATCTTCTTAAAAGTAAGTTTTGTGGTTTAGTCTGTGCTTGCCAAGGAGCTATCGTCAATAGTATCAAGACTGAAGCGATGGTTATTCAAAATCGAGGCCTCTGTTAAGGTTAAAGGTGCTGATATAGAGTTGTGAAAGCAATTCTCATTATCGAGACACTGAAATAAACTATTTATTCAACTGTCTACTCAATATCATGGTTAACATTTTTCTCAAGTCCTTTAGATATAACACATAATACATGTATATTTAAGCCCTTTTGGATGATATGAAGGTAAAAGTTTAAGATTATTTAAATTAGATTTACTGACAACAGAAGTACACTTATCCGAATCTGTAAATATAATATTTGATTGATGTATTCTTATGCATTTGTGAACAGAATACTAGTATTAAAAAGACACCAATTTTTATAATGCAGTTGAAAAAAATTCAAATTTTCAAAAGCAAAATTATTGTGACTTGTTTGAATAGAGATCGAAATGTCTGGAACTCAGATCGTTAAAGCCAGCCATCCCATCCCGTATGTAAGATAAATGTAATAATTTAAATGAAGGTATCATCTTATGTTATCAAACACGCATGTTTTCTCTTCTTTTTTTGCTAGAAATTGGGTAAAACGTGTTATGCGTGAAATGGTGACAAGATAGAAAAAGAAAAATGAAAACATAATATTTTCTCGAAAAGTTTTAAAAGCATAATAAATCTGAAAATATGTTTGCGTTGTTAAATTTATTCAGTGATTGTTAAAATCAGTCTTTTCACGTCTTGCAGTCGAGCTTTAGTTTTTACCAAGTATATTGAAGTAGGATAAATTTTGAAAACGAAAAAGGGTACAAGTGCGCGGAATCTATAATAACCGAAACATATTAAGTTCACGTGTGTGTCGTCACTAGCGGCCAGAATTAAGACGATGCAATCAAGTTACAGAAACTATAGTCAAAGTAAATAAGACTTCCGTGAAACCTTCTATACAGTTCTGCACAGCCCTCCTACTGTATGCATGTTTTTTGTTTATGACTAGTATTTCTAAGTGCATAAAACTTTGGTTTCGTGTAAAGTGAAACCTGTTTCTTTTTCTGTAAAACGCTGAGGACGTCAATGTTTATTAGCAAATTTATCTCTGGTGCAATATCAGTAAGTGCAGTTATTAATGAAGAAACTCTTGATGATTTAAGTAAAATCTTTTTAATGCAGTTTTCACAATGAAAACCACTTGATCTCTGTTAAGTTTGAACTTAGTTTACATTGATATATCAAGATTGGATCAATAAGGGTATAATTCTGATTTATGTTCAAGAGTTTTTGCCCATATTATTTTATATGTTTCTTTATTATTCAGACACTCGGCTATGACATCTGTTGTTGGATATAGTCATGAGGAAATCTACTGGCCCTACCCGGCACAACAATTATTCTGTGAATAACTACATCTCAACAGAAAGGCAACAAACGAGTAGAAATTGACCTGAATACTACACCCGGCCATATGTATGGAGAAAATTACAGAAATAATTTTATGTTTACACAAATATTAGTATCAAAACCGAATTTAATTTAAAAAGAACTTTATTTTTTATAACACATTTGTAATATGTTTTGAAATGATAAATCTCAATTAAATCTAATTTGTTAATGACTTTTGTAAAGTCTGAAATTTAACAGACAGTTTGAATTGCTTTGGTTTTAGCAGCAGGGCTTTCATTTGATTTTTGTTATCAATGCAACGAAAAATCTGTGATTTATTGAAATGTGTTTATTCTATCATGTTAAACAGTATCGTTGAATGTATTCCTGATTCAACGCTGGTCGGTAGTTTAAGAAATGTGCTGAAGATTTATTCGAACTACTAGAGGAGTAACATGCGTTGGTAAAATAGATGATATATCTTTATACTGAAGACAAAACAGAAGATATAGCCAGTCATCAGGAATTCAGTATATATTCTTCATATCTGCTCAAAATGACGTCACTATTTTGATATGCACATTTTTGTATATGTAAGCAATAGAACGGCGAAAGCGTAAATATTCAATACAACTGTTAAGGGAGACGACACTATGTTATTTGTTGTAGGGAGAAAGGTGAGCAATGAAGTTTTGTTTTACTGCATTTGTGCAGGGGAGTATCATTCACTTATACAGTAAAGTTAAGATAATGTGTCTGTGGCACAGCGAAAGAGTCCACGTTTATTAAATTTTGCCTAGACACATACCCGTTACGTCACTGTCGCATTATCCTAAATTTACTGTTAACAGTTAACATTTGTACAATTTTATTGTGAAATTTGCAAGAATCAGGTATAAAAATTATGCAACACGTCTTTCATCTTTTAACCAAAGCTTTGATGTATTGTTTATTTTCAGCAGATTAAATTACATACAGGCACAAGTGATTTGTTTGTTATGGTTTTATAGTAAACTCCTTTTGTCGCTTTGATATTAGTCTTCTGTTATTAATATTAATAAATGTGACGAAAAATATACCAACATTACATACATATGTTTGTAAAAACTTAGCGCAATGTATATATCATATTCTCATTAAAGACATTATATATTTGCACTCACAAGTTCGTTGAAGTATTGTATAATATTGCTATTTGGCAAACACATACTTCAAATTCTGTATGACTATTGCATTGTTTACAGTGATCAAAATAACAAAGACAGAGAAAAGTCTATGAAACGGGGTCGAAAGATATGTATTCTACTAGTATAATGCATTTAATGTGCAAAAACAGCTCCTACAAAGTGATCCTGTCTAATGAAGAAATCAAAAGAGAATTACATACTGTTTCAAGCAATGGTTAAACTGGGTTATCTAACTTGTGATGGATACTGTAGTGATCTCTGAAAGGGTATAGTATAGTTATATCTGTATTAACTATATTATTACTTTTTTAATATGTTAATAATGAAAATTGTTGTCCTAAATATTGTGATGGTTGATTTCTGCGAGTTCCTGTGCTAGAGTGTTTGTGCATTGACTTAAAGTGGAATTATGCACAATTTTTCAAGTAAAAATCTAGCTGAAATAGGTGTGTGTAAAAAGGGTAGATGAAACAATAGCTTTTAACCCAATACACCAAACTGTTCCTGCTACCAATACGAAATAATAACTTTCCAATATCATTTTGCCTATTTTGATTAAGAGAGTCAATTTACAAACAACAACAACAAAAACACAAGGGAGATCACTGCGAAGAAAGGAACTATTATTTTATTACTCCAATTTTTTTTATTTCTAAAGCACCAACGTCAAATACTAATGCGGCATTGTCATTAGTTTATAACATTTAAATGCACAGCAACCGAACATTTCCTTTATCAAACTGTCACAAGAAATTCACTATGTGCAGTAAGATGCGCATAATGTCAATTTAAGATTAATATATATTTAATCTTTACATTTCCTGTCATATTGAATGTGCTATAGAAATTTAATCACTTGAAGGTTCTTGAAGGTTCAAGTGAAAAATAACAGCAAAAAATGTCCATTGATTATTCAAAACTCTCGAGTTATCCTTTAAATGTCATGTTCTTTTTACACATTCAATTGTTTGAACACAGGGTAAATATATTTTAAAAACGAATTAAAAAATACGCGGTCATGGTAGCGGAGATGGTAAAAATATTAGAACAGAACAATTTGTTCGTAAAATATCTCAGGCAAGAATTTATGTCCAGGGAGTGATTTACATACAAGAAAAGCCAAATTCTATTTCAAGTCAATATGGTTACAAGGAAAAATAACTATGCATATCTGTTAACCTATTTAATCTCGAGAAACTAGAGGAATAGATAGTTTGCTCCCTATTGATTAGCATCGTTTCCCACACAGTGTTTAATGAACATGCCCTGTTAATTTGGTAAGACTAAGGTTAGGTTATTTCTGAACTGTTTTAACATGATGTCGGTTTTCTTTCTTGGGATATTTTGACAATTCAGAGTCGAATTATTCCTATTGCCATTTGGACATACTTAATTTGTATTGAAATCTTAATTAATACTCAATCTTAGATATATTTTCTGTATACTCGTTTTGATTTTTAAGCTTCAATAAATGTTCACAGCAGATTGTTCCAAACAAAGCGAATTTGCCATGAATTACATACCACGATTGACTGAAGTCTCTATTAAATATCAAATGGCACAGAGAAAAACGCATTTTTGCACATGGCGTCGAATATCTTTAACAAATTCAGTTAGCATAGACTGAAAAGCAATTTACTTGAAGCCATTTGATTTACTTAAGTTTTCTAAATTATATTGAAATAAAACTATCTCAATGTCGCTAATATTTGGTTCTCTCTAATTTGCTTTCGCTGTCTATAGCCAAAACGTTCGAAGGTAATGATAAGGCAAAATCCAGCACATCTGTGTGTTTGTTTTAATTCTCATGAATTTCAATTAATTCGGAAAATTTAAACACATCTTTTTTCGTTTTCTAGTATGTTAGAGTCTCCATCTAGAAAATTAAGAATGTTCGACAAGGTTTATCTATATTGTCTGTAAAAAATATGAAATATGTTAACTTATCAAAAGCACTGCCGGAATAAAAAGGGCCGAAGCTAAATATAAATAGCTAATAAAGATTTATCGAAATTATTAAAAAATTTAAGGTTTTTAAGTGTAGAAAATTTGCCATACAACATGACAAAAATGTTTGCTGTGCTGAACAAAATGGTGTTTCCCTGGAGTATGCTTGTGTTTGACTTCTATTTTTATTTGTTAAAAAGGTACATTTCTGCCTGATTCATGAGGTATTCTTGCGGACAGGTTACAACACCAACTTGTATTAATTGTGAAAATAAAGGAAGTTATACACATAAATGTTTGTAGAAATTTGCACTACGATGCTATTTAACTCACGTTATTATGAAAGCAGGAAATTGAAAGTGGTGGTGATAAGGGCAGTTTTTAAAGAGCAATACAGTAAACTCCGTTTATACTGAACTCATTGGGACCATTTAAATGTATTCCTTATATCCGAAGTTTGTTATATCCATAAACATTTTCATATAAAATTAATAAGAAAAATAATCGGACTAATTGTTTCTTATATCCGGAATTTCGCTATATTCGGAGTCGTTATATAAAGGTTTACCTAATTTTGATATCATGACACATATTGACATACATGTAATAGGTGTCTTGACAATGACGATTATAATTATATAATATTCATATGTCAATGTAAATTCTCTAATTTTGGCGTGAAGACAATTTTGAGATTTTATTGCAAACAAATTTCTCAGGAGAATTCTCTGATTATAAATACATGTGAAAATACATATTTGCTAATATCGGTATTGAGACTTCAAGGTACATGTAACTCACGAAATATACAACTAGAAAAAAGTTAAGCACCCCTTGAAAGTTATATAGTGACTTTAAAAAATTGTATCATAAAATCACCTTTAAATAAACGAAGGTAAAAATGCTGTAAATCATAACAGCAACCCTCTGAACGAACTGCAATGAGTTTAGCACTGCGAGTGTAAGCAGATTGTCTTTAAAAAGATCCGAGGTTCATCTGGAGGCTGAAAAGTCAGGGTCAGTGTGGTCACCCAGACACAGTGAAGGTTAACTGTGCTACTGAATGTATGAAGTACGGATGTCAAATGAAGACTCAAAATTGCAAAAAAAAAATCCTCTAATTCGCCACCTTAAATCTTCCTATGACCTCTGCAGTTCCATACTCAAAAATGTTTTTTCTTTCAGATAAAACGACACCCAATATGACCTGAAAACCCCAACATAATATTACAGTTTTGTCGTTTTCTGTTTGCCAGTGGGTTGCTGTTACGGATAACATTCTTCTTCCCAAGCTCAATTTGACGGCGTTTTCATGATAAAGCTTCCTTAGATAAGTCAGTCAAAATTATTTGTTTGTTTTGCCAATTGATTTAAATTAATATGCTTTAAACAAAGTACTTTTGGAGTTGAATGCTTATTACTGGTGCCATGGACCTCATCTTGACGGGAGCCAACAGATGTATTTTTGAATAGTTTGCTGCCTAGGTACCACTTTGTTAGGTGTTTTTTGCTTTTTTTGTGGTCGATTTGGCTATAAAAAATGATGGCTTGAAAATATCGTTTCCTTGTCTTGGATGCTTGACCCAAGCATATTTGATTCTGAAAGCGGAACATTCTTGTTCAATGTATTTTCTAAAACAGCAACATCTTTCTTTTTATATTTGTTTTCTTCCTACTAGTCATATATCTTACCAAAGGAAGATACATGAATGCCAGTTGATGAATTATTTACCACACAGGTCAACATATTTTATTTAATTATCCTCCGCCATAGGTGGATGGATATTGTTTTTGTGATGTCTGTCTGTCTGTCGGTCAATTCATCCGTCCGTCCTCATAACTAAGGAACTAGTGGATATAACTTCATTAAATTTTAAGTTAGTATACAATAATGCCGTGGCGCACACGTATTGGCTAAGTACATGAAAAGTAATTGCCCTTTAATTGTCTTTTTTATAAATTCAATATGAAAACATTCAAATTCTATTTCTCTGGAATCGGTTATCAAAATTTCATTGTAATTGACTCAAATAAATCAATAATCAATTTTTCTAATATCAACGCCCTGCCCCTAGATTTGTTTTGCGCTGTTCTTCAATATTCTAGAGTGGTGGAACCTATTCTGGCGGTATCCCTATGCTGGTGGTATCTCCGAAAAACGGCTATTTACAGAAAAACAGATGAAGAAAAAATTTCAGGGTGCATTCAGCATTGACAGTCGATAAAATGCTTTTAAATCAAACGTAGTGATAGCCGCACGTGCAGCTCTGTGACGTCATAGTTGCCGATACAATTGTACTCGATCCATTTCGCTAGAAAAATTCTTAAATATAGACATCAAAATCACCCCCAGTTAAAGTTAGCATTTTTGATAAACTTATTTATTTTGTATAAAAATATATATTCTGTGGAAACTGTTATCTCTTGTTAGTTAATATTTAGGCTCTAAAAACTGTTTCTCACCTGTTGGTTGTCACATA